>JAQFZF010003816.1:0-11054 GCA_034695365.1 Enchytraeus norvegicus
TCTAGCGACAATTGTGTCTCCACCCTCACTTTCGATCTATTATGATAGTACACCAGACTTGCGCAATCTCCTGAAGCAGTCACCTACTACATACTAATTGCTTCCAAATAACCGACCCACGAGGGTACGATGGGCTTGGTTGACCCGTTGTACATCCGATATTTTACTCTCAGATTGACTTGACCGGGAATCGAAACCCGGACGTTATTCATAGAATTTGACACAACTGGCTGATGCGCTAACCAATGAGCCACAGAGACATATCATAGCCAGCTGGATTTGTGTGTGAACTACTATATATTAAAACTTACTTGATGCATCTGTTTACCACCCATACATACTTATAGATCGGCGAGACTTACTGTGGAGTGACATTCAAGTAGGTACAGCCTTGACCTATATAATATATATGTTGACCTGACCTATATAATGTTGATCTGGCCTATATATGTTGACCTGAGCTAAGTCTTATTAATTCTTTGGTGCGTCAGGCAATATTTCATGGCTGTGCTTTGTTTGCATGTATTTTTGTAGACATAGATATATCATTTGCAATTGTTCATGTGCGCATGCTTAGTTTTGTATGAATATAATTATTCAGAATATTGGTTCATTGGATGCTAAAAATATGGAAAGTCAAATCATGATATTTCTTTCTTATTTATTTGGTCAAATTTACTCAAATTTACACCATTCAGGCACTTTCTGAAGTTATTTAGAGGTGTAGCATGAACAACATTTGAAAATATATAATTCCAGGAAAGTGTATATATCATACCAATTTGTTTAGTAGTATCTTTCGGCGGCATTGAAACGATATCTACAAGTATCTCTAGTATGCTGCCAAATGGCAGGTCCAATGTACATATTCTGCAACATAATCTGAAATCCCGCTCACTAATGAGGACCCCATCGATAATCGAGTTGATCCCATCAAAAGACCATGTCTTTACCGCACCCAAAATGTTGCCATTTTTCTTGGGAATATATTATATTATATATTCTGACTTCCGAGATGGTTTCCCGTTGACTTCCTCAGTATGAAAATATCTGCGTTAGTCGTCTTTAACGAAACATGTGCAGTTTTCAGTTGGTCTATTCTCAAGTTTCCCGGAACCAATACGGGTATGAAATGATATGAGCTCGGGTAAATATTTTCCCCATTGTACGCAGTAATGCGGTTACTCCTTGACTGGAAGAATTCATCAATTATTGACACGTCAACTAGTCCAACTATAATTTTGTAGTACATGCATAAATCCGCTTTTAGTCTGCGTTATTCAAGTGATTCGGTTCCCAGAATTTTAATTCTATATGAGGACTGTAACCCCACCAGACGGAGAAGAGCATAGATATGAGCATGCCACAACTTTCCTGGTCTAGATTGCTGTGCACGTGTTTGTGGTACTGTTGAGGTCGGGTGTTGTACTAGAACAGTATAGTTGTTGGTTGAGTTGATATTGTAATCTCTATGGATTCAATCACTTGTTATTCCACTGCATAGTGTGCCAGTAAGAAATGGATGTACTAAAGTTCTGTATAATTATAATTTAAAATATACCAGACTGATACCATAGAACATGTTGGAAAAGCAACATACAATTTACAGGATAAGCCTTTGCATTGTTGGAAGTAAAATAATTATGCTGTTAACAGCGTTTGTGTTTAATATTACAATAAAAATCCATTAGAGATGTTTAAACAAGATAGCAAAGATCGCAACAATAAGTTGTGCTCGGCAAGGCAAACCTTTCTCGAATGGCCTCTTCAAACTCTCTATCAATACAGTTCTTTAATGACAGATGTAAGATATTTCTGTGCAGTCTCTTTTCTCTTGCTCATTAATGAGGATACCAGCGTGCAACCAATAACTTCATATATAGTATCTATTTGTGTAATTGTTTGTGTTGTAGGGTGGAGCTATCAGATGTACAGAAGGCTTTTGTTTGGTCAGCACCACAAGTACCGGTCCGTGGACGTGTGGGATTGGCCAGACCTGGGATGGGGGGCGTGGCCAGGACTCAGTCTCCGCCCCCTGCAGACAACGTACCCTCTATATCAATCACTTGCGATGAGCCATAATAGAGCGCGTTGTTGTTGTTGTTGTTGTTGTTGGTGCTGCTGCTGCTGTTGTTGTTGTTGTTGTTGTTGTTGTTATTAGCGTGATTGTTCTACTAGTTTGGGTGTCCCATTGATTGTGAGGGAGTAATAATTGGTCTCCATAGAACACTGCTAATGTCGGAGACTGGAGTGCTGTTTATCTGACTTGACTCTTAACTCTCTACAACACAAGTGTCATCATACAGCAGATATGAGTCAAGACACAGACGCTAATACTCGCTGTATTGTAACGTATCGTTATCTCCAATTAATCCTTGATTTTACTTCTATTGGCAATACTGTTTCATGTTTTGCTGTTCGTTTGTGTGTATTTATAATGCAATCAGTCTTTGACAAGAAAACCACGGGAAACTGTTGATTGTGCTGTTGCCCCACTACGTTCAGATACGCTCAACACTCTCTCACTCCTCAGTACATGTTAGCGCTCTGGCGGGCAGTACTCCGTGTATTTCTTGTAATTGCCATCCTCTTCAAAACCTCTTTATACTGTGTACATGACGCTCAAATGCGTGTCTTTCTTTGTGATCATGTCGGTTCTCTCTGACCTCGCACCGTCACGTGGTGCTCTTTATTGTATCGGTTTCATTAAACTGTGTTTGTCCTCCTTGAAGCCAATATTAGGAATCGGTTATTAGACGATAGTTGATTGTTATGTTAATCTAGTCCACCAGTATCACAGTATGAGGCCTCGTGTATTTATTGTGTTGAATTGTGTCTGATGACGTCCATGACATCGTCGTCAGATTATGAAATGGACGTTAAATCCGTATTGTATTGCATGGTATTTATTATGTTAAATTGTGTACCCAGTGATTCTTAAGCAGTGGGCCGCGACCCACATTTAGTTTTGTCGCAGACTCCCTCCAAGTGGGTCACCGAGGTCTCTAAAGTAACGATTATTTATCTGATATTGATATTGGCAACGTTTGGTGACAATTAGATTGTGACAGTAACAACGGGTAATAACAACTCGGCTATTATAAGATGTGTGATATGGATTTGTTTACTTATATTATTGGCCCCTATTTATTTTTTTACATTTATTTATTTGTTCGCCCCAGGCACGACAGCTCACACCAGAGATACAATTACAACATTAATCAATGACAAATGCAATAATAGTAATAAACATGAAACAAACAAACGATATATCAAAGCTGAAGTTATTTCATACGAGAGCACTCGTGCAACCAGGGTATTTAATAGTATCATGCATACAAGTACCATATTTCATCTTGCTTAGGTAGTTCAGTTTCTGGATAATTTATTTGGTTTCCTCGGAATTATCTGAATCCGCCACATAAGTCTACAGGGGTTAATAAAGCTTAGGTCTGCCTAAGAGACTATTATTGTCGGTTTTATAAATAAGTGGACTTGCACTGTATTTGACCAGTGTTTACCACCAATGTTCTCTTTCAGCAATTGTAACTTGCTAACTTCGTTTGAGTGGACCAGTTAGTATTGATTGCGCTGTTGGAGACACCCTGATATCGCCGTAAGTTGATGAAATGGACGTCAAACCCGTATTGTATCATATTTGTTGTACCATGTTTCTGAGATCAGGAAGGTTGTTCAACTTCACGTTGTTGGCTTACGCAGCCTTATATACAGTGCTTAGGGCCTCCGTGTGTCCGGCCCAGCTGACACCAATATCCTATATGATAATTCCCTTAAACCGTTACGCGTTACACGGTGATACAGTATAATGATTGAGACTACAATGCTCGGGTTGGTTGTCTAATGTCTTCGTCATTTGACAGTATCTGTGTGTGAGTCATTGTCATGTGCTTGGATCAAAGTCTGGCCTGTAGGTCTGCTGCATCAGAGCGGAGGCCCTATTGAATGGTGAGTTGGCGGGGGGTGAGAGGGTGGGGGGGGGCTTTGCCCCCCCATCTAAAAAAAAATCACATTTGTGAAATGTGATTTATAAACCTTTTATTAAAGGCCTTTCACTAGTCAGTATTAATACACCACTAACATTCAATCATGTTCATCGCCCAGTACAGTTTGATATCTAGAAATACACAAGTCATCAGCACGCGACCAATCAGGTACAGCTTTAGGAATCGATATTGGTTGATGATTATATGGTTGAAGTGATTGAGAGCAAACCAACGATCAGAGGTTTGTGGTCTGAGCTGACGTCCTACTCTTAACTTAGCGAAGTCTAACTCTATATGACTTATGATATTGAAATGCACTAAATTTCCGATAATTTCATAAAGTATAGGGCCCACCAACTAATGATTGTCTCTTAGTGGGTCGCGACCCCGTAGAGTGTGAGAACCACTGCTATCTATCAGCCATGTTTGTTTGTTTGCTCCTCAGTATTACGTGTGTATTCTCACTAGTCTCTCTCTCTCTCTCTCTTTCTCTCTCACACTTTATCTATCTCTATCTCACTCTCTCGCTGTCTCTCTTACTCTCTATCTCTCTGTCTTTCTTTCCATTTAACTCTCTCTCTTCGTGTCTAATTTCTACTCTTCAATTCTGTTTTGTCTGATTATATCTCAGAGTATCTCAGCTGTAGAGAGTTTAGGATTGTTAATGTGTGTGTGTGAGAAAGTGAGAGAGAGAGAGAGAGAGAGAGAGAGAGAGAGCAATGTTTTATTTGTTCAAAAATTGACAAAATAGGCAAGTAGCCAAGCAAACACACATGCGAACAAACATACAAGTTAACACACACACAAGCAATCAAAAACAAGCAATCAAACAGTCGGCCGTCAGTGAGGACACAATGTATCCTATCTAGCTGACCACCTATGCACGATATTATACAGCAAACTACAATTAACCATGTAATAACATTTAAATAGTTCCTATTTAAAATGTATTGTACAGTTGATAAATTATATCACACGAGAACTAATTTTAAATTATTATGCTATAGCCTACTGCGTTGCTAAGATAAATTTTATCATATTTTGAAAACAACATAAAAAATGCGAATGTCAGTGGGAATTTGATTCCAGACTGAAATGCAGTCATAAACATAATTATGATTTTAAAGGACAGAGTGATCAATGTCATGTGTATGTGATCACAGAACACTGTGGTATCATATAACCTGATGGTTGTTGCTGGTATTTCTTGAATTGTTCGTATTCTGTTGATTGCTCATATACGCCTACATGTAGACTCCATTTTATTGTCACCATTGTGTTTTTATCTACCGCTGCCCCCTACAATGTGTATGTTTATACAACAGCAGCCCCCTGTATGTACTCAATTGTTTTATATCTAGTGGTTTGTTTTCTACTGCAGCTCTTATTTCAGAATCTGTGCTCATGCTTTCCTAGAATTATTGACATTATTTTTGTTAAAATGTGTTATATACTTGAGTGAAGTGTTTCCCTTATTTTATAATTTCCGTTGACCGATTGTTTTATTTGAAATAAATGTGTTCCAAGATCTGGTCTAATGTTCATGTCAGTTGTGTAGCGTGAGACCATAAGGTTGGATAGCGTAGCCGGTAACACGCTGCTCTATAAGCAGGATGTCAGAGGTTCCAGTCCCAGCTAGAGGTCGACCGAATCTATTTTTCGTTTTCGGTACCGAAAAAGCCGAAAATCTATTTTTCGGTCATTTTATTTTTCGGCCGAAAAAATATTTCCTTTTTCGGTTATTTTATTTTTCGGCCGAAAAGAAATTTCCTTTTTCGGTTTTTTTATTTTTCGGCTGAAAAAAATTCAATTTCAGCGGAGTAAATCTTTTATAGATCAAACAAGTGGAAACTTCTTACATGCATATTTCTATAAATAGAATGTAAGATATTGCGTTCATGTCGATGGTGCCACTGCACAATAAGATTATAATTATTATACAACCCCACCCTCAAACTAAGAATTTCTCTAAAGTTTGTTGACCATCACCCTCACTCTCCTGTAAACACTGACTAACCAATCACGTCCTGTAAGTCACACACAGACAAAGTCTCTCTAGTAGAGGTTCATGTCATGACGTCGCTGATATATGAGCGATAATTCAGACTCTTCATCGCTTCACCTGACTCAAACAATAACAAACCCGTTACCTCAAATACAATCTAACCCTGTTTGTATGTGCGTGTGTGTGACAGGGGGGGACCTCAACGTACATCTGCCGCCACCTATGCACGTATCCCTGAGTGACCTGATGTCGTCGTCAGATGATGAAACGGACGTTAAATTCGCATTGATTGATTGATTGACGTCACGTCATTGCTTCTCTTTCTGGTATCTCAACATGTGACCAGTTCATTAGAATATTTTCTGCTTTAGCAATCTGCTCAATTCTAGCTCTGCATGTGACTCTTAAATAAACATCATCATTTAAAATCCTATAAAGGAATCACTGAAAACTGCACATATTTCGTAAAAGCCGACTATTGCAGATACTCATACCGAGGAAGGCAAAGGGAAACCACCTCAGAATATTTCCAAGAAAATAGCCTACATTTTAAGTGTGATAAAGGCTTGTCTTTGAGATGGGATCAACTAGATGATCGATAGAGTGCTCATTAGTGAGCGTGATAGCAGACTGTATCGGAATATGTGTCATGGACCTGTCATTTGGCAGTGTACTAGAGATAAATGAGGAATCAAATAAGGATAATATATTTTCGAAATATTTCTTAGTAGCTTTCTATGGAATACGTCTATCTCACTCTCTCTTGTCTTTGTGTGTAGGCCTACACTGTGATATAGAAAGACTGGTATATAGGCACTGTGGCTGACCCGGCCTGTCTCAGGGGAGGTCGGGGTCAGATTTGTTGGATTGTGTTTGTTTAACGCGGCGTGGTGAGGGCTGACTTTGATGCTGCTAGTAGAGCTGTATCTCTCACACACGAGGTGGCACATTGTGCGCTAAAACAAAGACACTAATTGAATTTAGATCGTTGACCCTCTCACTTCTCTTAACCTCCCTGTCACTGCTGCCTTGATGCAGCCTACAGAGCAGTATCATCATCGTTTGAATTAGTTAACTAAAGACTAAAGTCGTATTTAGCGTCAGTTTTGCTGTCTATAACGGCTACATCAGTGACGTGTGAGTCCTGGGATTCAAACCGTGGAACCCGAGTGGGACACTTAACCGATGAGCTACTGGATGAGCCAGTGGCGCATCAGCTTTTTTCTTTGATGACATTAGTCAACTTGTTACACCTACAGCAGCATGAAGCAGATCTGGTAATAGAGAGTTGTGAAGAAGTTAGATCTTAGAGGACCTGACAGAGCACTAGACAGGTACAGATAGGTAGGCTACGTGCCTAGGGTGCATGTAGCTCAACGATCAATCAATGTAGCCAGTTTACAAAACTTAATTGCAACAGAATAGCATAATTTTCTCAAATCTGAATTGTGAGCGACCTATTGGTCTAGAACACGTGTCAAACTTTGCCCTTCACCGCTTACAAATTAATCTATCGACGAGTGTGTATATAAAACCTGGCTATATGTCAAATGCCACAGTAGGCTTAAGATATCCAGTGCGGAGTCCAAAGAGGCGGGGGATGGGTCGCCTCCTCATCCCCACCATAGGGCAATAACAACCAGCCTTCCGATGATGTCATAGAAAATGCCACATATCTGAAATATAATTCCAGAATCTGGTATGTACTGCTATTCGACCTCTCCCCTCCTTTAAAATCAGTTTGGAGCCACCACTGGCTGTATGCTATGGACAATGGAGAGTCATTTACATGTGGTACACCCAACAGCCACAACCGATAGGGCAAGCCCTCTCCAAACCTTAGGAGCACTTTTATTGCATGCAATAAAAACCAGGACCAGTGCAGCAGTCTGGACCAGTCACTGTAGCAGCAGGTCTACAGGCACATCGTTAAGTGTTGGGGCTAGGGTATCAGGACCAGTCACTGTGGTAGCAGGTCTACAGGCACTGGGCTTTAATTGACTTCACGTCGGGCTGTCATTAATAGCAACGTTACTGGTCTCATGATTAATGACAATAATAGAAAATAATTTCCTCTCTCTCTCTCTCTCATTCTATCTCTCTCTCTCTCTCTCTCTCTCTCTCTTCCTCTCTCACCCCTGCAGCGACAAGCAATGTGACAGTAACGTGTCAGGCAGCACTAGTCTGTCTACAGCTAGAGACACTCGGCGTCAGTTTCGCAGCCCAAGGTAGCATTGGTGAAGGGTCCTAGAGTTGCAAACATGTCGTAGAATGGTATCTATCCACTAACAGCGGTCCATGTCTGATGACTCTTTGCCTGACTCGTATGACTGGTACCTGACTCTGAACAGGTCACCTCACCTTCCTGCATACAGACTTTTTGTATTCTTCTATTTTCACATATACGCATATACAACTTACTAGTTTCCTTTCTTAGTTGCTGTTGTTTGTTGAGCCTTCATTATTTTGACCACTCCATTCGTACCTATTGGGAAAATAGCCTAGCCTGCATATACCACAACCGATGTGGCAGGACCTCTGCCAGTAAGATATGTGAGCGTCCAATTGCTCAAGTACACAGAAGTCATGGCGCAGACCACTCTGCCCTCACTGCAGCACGATAAACGTAAGGTTAGTTTCTTGTTGACTGACCTGGGATTCGATCCTAGGTCACCTGCTTCTGAGGCGAACACTCTATCAATATGCTGATGACTGCTACTTAATTATTCCTGCAAGTAACACATGGAGCATCTTGACAGAATTGACTAAATGTCAACGACTGGGCGCAACTAACAACCTAAGTCTTAATATTAAAAAGACTCAATAAATTATTATCTACAAGGGTAAGCATACTATGAAGAATGCTCCAGCTGTAATCTCTGAGATTACAAGGGTTAAACACTTAAACATCTTGGGGGTTACTGTAGATGAAATGTTAACTTTCAGCGAACATGTTTCGGTGAAAGTTAGTCAAGCACATCAACAATTGTACGCTCTGAAGGCCCTCAAAGCCCATGGTCTCTCAGGTACTGCACTGCATAACATTTGCAACGCAGTATTCTTGCCCACTATAACTTATGCTTCACAAGCTTTGTGGGGATTCGTCTCTGCAGCAGATATGCAAATGTTATCGAGCCAAGTACATACAGTTACAAGATGGAATCTGGACGGAGGTGTGTCACTTCCTGAACTCGACAAAGAATGTTTGAAGTCAGATAGAACTTTATATGGAAGTATTCTAACCGATGAACTGAACGTTTTGCATCAGTTATTACCCGAAATTAAAGTGTCATCCTATGACCTGCGAAAGAGATCCCACAATAGAACGCTTCCTCTATGCACTGCTCTCACAGGCAAAAATTATATATACAGAATGCTTTTTGAATATTGATCTTTAGAATAACCCCCTACCATTGTGTTAAGCTCCATTATAGAAAGACTCAAACTCTATCTGCTTCTAATTTGGATTTATTATTGTTGTATTGTATATTATGTGTATTTCTAGTTTATTACATTGTGCGTATGTCACAATGAAGTTGCTAATAAAATACTACTGCTACAATGTCACTAACCTCAGTTGTTGATTGATTGATTGATAGGACCAAATAGACTCTCTGCGTCAATAGTGTGTACTGGATGAGCTGCTGGCAGCGCTGGGTACAACATACATGACACATCAAACTTTCTATAGAACAGATCGCAGCAATGTGTTCACACGGTCACACAAACACATTGCGCTGTCACACAGACACATCGCAGCACAGTGCACTGTCACACAGACACATCCCAGCACTGCTCGCACAGCGTGGTACAACACTGCCACACACTGATAACACTAGATAGCTCTTGACCTCTCATCTCTGACCTCTCCTAATTATATCTACAGTGTTCTAGGACAGGTGACAGCAACCAATCACAACTCTACATGATGTAACTGATTACACTGCATCACCAACGTATTGAGTGGAACTCGGAGTCGTTAGAGCTACAGCCATTGTTATAGCATCTGTTTCCGCATCACAAGGATAGTCACAGGCGAACCCAGCTAGGAACCGAACCCGTGGTCTCGTGCTTAGGCTTCAAGCAAGTGTGCTACCTCAAAACACACCACTCCTCTCTCACTGACAATCTGTAGGCTAATATGAAGTCATCTTTACCACGGTATGGTATAGTAGACCATCCTTGCGACGACATCGTATGGTATACCATCTTTACCGTGGTATGGTATGCTAGACCATCCTTGACATCGTATGGTAGACCGTCTTTACCACGGTATGGTATGGTAGACCATTCTTACCAGTGGCATAACGAGGCACTGTGCAGCCTGTGGCGAAAATTTTTTTTTGGTGCAGTTGGTAACCTTTTTTGCTCGCTGCGCTCGCCAGGGATATCATTTTATCAATATTTTCGAAAATGCCGCCCTTTTACGAAAATGTCGCCCCTAGGACAAGTGCCGCCTTGGGCTTTTCGCCCCACTCGCCCGCTCGCTACGCCACTGATCCTTACCACGGTATCGTGCTGTAGAGGAGTCGGTATCGCACTTACCCCTCAGCGAGAGAGGCGGTGATCTCATTATCAGCATGGAATTAAAAGATTTTACTCTATAAGATTTCAGTGAGGAGATAATTTCTTACGGCTTCATAATGATCGTCCGAGGACCTGCGACCTGGTGCTGTTAATCCACACCACATGTCTCTGTGGGACGTTGGGACGGGATGTAAATCCGGTGGCGGCTTATGACGAGACATTCTCGGGCCTCACATTACCGGGCGGAGCTTCTTTCACGCTTCACTGATCGGCTGAGCCGAGTCTCCATGGAGTCAGAGGCTATGTATGCTCGCATAGTTGACTATATACACGATACACTGTACACTGTGTACAGTGTATCATAATAATGTGTACGAGCGCTTTGGCATGATCGTATGATATACTCTTTAAGGCAATGGTACTATTAACCAGTGGGACGGCAGACTACAAAAAATACTAACAACAGCAACAGAGAAAGGAATCCCTGTAAACATATGCAGTTGACATGTGTGGAATAA
>JAQFZF010003817.1:0-11049 GCA_034695365.1 Enchytraeus norvegicus
CCCCCCCCCCGCTGCCCCCGTTTTCATCGCCTCCTTCAAATATCTCAAATATTAACATTTTTGAAGAGGAATATCAGTGTGAAATATTACATCTGTACCACCATCTCCCCTCCCCCCAATTATATTCGGCTAGAAGCGCTTCTGGATCGTCCAAGATAAAAGTTGTGATGCCGACACTCCTATACACCATACTATGGTATTACTGGTCGCCCACAAGCCCCGCCGTGAACATGATTTTATAATAGATTACAAATATATTTAATTTTATTGGACACCTTATCGTGAGAGACAACCTTTAATGATTTCTTAATTAATTAATTAAACTTTATATATTAGCCTATAATGCTGGACACTTTCCACTTCTTGAACCTAAACCTAGAATGGTGCGTACTCGCACACATCAGAGACACAATAATATGAGCGTTATAATTCGACAGCTTTAAAAAACAGATTTTGAAACAAAAAACACGCGAAGATGTTCGATTCCCTGGAAGACCAATAATATTGAAGATTAACTGCAGAGACATAAGGAAGAATGTAATTATGTCTAGATATTAAACAATTGAATATATTAAGTAACACTTTTGCGTCTCTTTTTTATTTTTAACAAGCAGTCGGTCCCAAAAATAACTGCTTTAGAATTTATATTTACATGTACATTTAATGAGCCACAAAGAGCTAAAATACCACTTTGATTTTAATTATTTTTCAGTTGCAGTCGGAGTCAGAAAGTGAACCGTTCGCATGTTTTGACGACGTTGTGTTGACACTGACGCAATCTAACAAGCTGTTTGAGCAGCTCAGCTGGCGGCAGAGACCAAGCTCAGCTCGTAGGAAGAGAGCTGGCATCGTCAAGAACCCCTATAGTGTCAAGTGGACCTCGCCAATAAAATACAAAGTGGACACCGGAATTTGTAAGTTCATTATCATACGACTGAGAATCTATTTATTGATAGGGTATTGATAGGTCAATATCTTTCAAAGACGTATGAATCAGTTTTTGGTATTAAAGTATACATTTTATGCTTGTATTACTGTACAGACAGTTATGTTTCCAACAAATTACGGTAGGCCTACGTTTTTATGATATAAAGCGCTAATTGTGCTTATTTTAATGATAATTTTAATGAGGTTGATGGCTCTTGTTAAAAAGTTGTAAAGCTAACTTGGCTTCTCTTTCTGTATCGAAGGATACTGTCAGAGATAGATCCGGCAGGGACTCGAACCCGTGACATTCTGTTCATCGAGCAAGCGTGTTACAAACTAAGCTATCCGACCGGAACTGAAACCTATCAAACTGTCAAATAAAGTGAACCAACCATATGTATATTTATTCTCTATTCCTTTATAATTTCCCACTTACTCCCTCGGGCCTTGGTCTCTTAGATGGTTCGTCCATGGTGTTGTTAAGGTCTGGCTCATTTCTAGATTAGGGGTTATGTCTGGCACACCTCCACGTCTAGATGTCTGTTTTACTTATTGGACGACTGTGTTTAACGTCTGATTTCTAAGACAGGCTGAGTCTAGTGTCTAACTGCTATTATCTCAAGAACTGGAGTTAGTTGACGTTTGGGATTTGTAAAGAGAAGAAGTATGAGAGGAAGCATGGGTCATTCAGAAATTATTGCTAGGGCAACGCCCTTTCGAACCCCTAGATTAACTTGAGCCTGATTTGTTGTATAAATCTTGATTGAATTGTTCAATAGTGAAATATTTCATTGAGTAAACCGAGTTGTCGTTTGAATTCTTTCTTCAGAATAGAATTAGCTGTCATAAACCTAAGAAAGGGACGTTAAACCTAACAGTGTGATATTTTAAAACCGACGTTAGATTCTTAGCGAGTTACTGATGGCATGTGTAACCCAATGCAATGGATTTGTATGGTTTCTATTAACTATTTATTTATTTATTATTAAACAATTTACTTATTTGTATTGCCTATTTACAGCGGATCTACCAGAGCGATATGATGCGGTACACGCCGCTGTGCAAGCTTGGACCAACGGAACCTGCCTCACGTTCCTAGAAATCCCTTTAAACCTCAACCTAACAGAGCCTCATCTCCTCTTTACATTCATTTTCTACCCAACGTAAGTGGACCAAATTTTGCTCTCAACTATTTTTGAAGTTGATACCCTTTTTCCATATTTATCTTGATCATGTTTATGTTTTTATTGATTAATATTATTATATTTAGCTCTATATCTACTTTTTTCCGCTGAAGCATTAATCTAGTAGTTAAGTGTGTGATTGCAGTTCAACTCAGAGGTCTCGGACCTACGGAGTTGAAAGCCAGGTCAATCTATTTAATAATAATGCCAGCATTCTTGGGCAAGGTGGGCATCGGTAGCCTGATAGATTAATCGTGTAACTAAGCTCACTGCTATTATGAAAGCAAAGAATTATTATTATTATGAAAGCATAGTACTAATCAGCAACACATGATACGACATAAAATGTAAGCATGCCTGATCATAGGAAACGAAAGAATTCAAATAATTCAAAGCTGAATTGTCACACCTTTTGATGTAACCAATATATAATTGTGATATGTTTCAGGTGCTCCTCCTACATTGGTATAACGCCTCAGGTGGTTCCTCAGCCTCTATATCTCGGAATCCTCTGCTATTCTATGGTTCGTTGACGAAACTCTATAGTTGCCTATGCTGTATGGCCTTATTTCCGTAATTTCTTCACACTATGTTTTTCTGGTCATGTGACAACTTTGAATCGAATAATGTGATTTTAATTTGACGTTTGTTTCCTCACACGAAGAGGACACCATTGACTTCTTTAAATCCTTTTCTATATGCCGTGCTCATATAATAATAATAATATAATAAAGGTTTAACGTCCGTTTCCTCATCCAAGGATTAGGTCAGGGACGTCAGATTATCGGTTATGTCCCTTGACGACCCCTAAATAGTACGAGAGTTAAGGATTGCGGTGTCGCGTAACCCCCAAACCGCAGAAATAGGCCTACAGATTAAATCACAGCGTCTTCTTTGCCTCCCATGGGAACTTAAATAACAATTCTACTTCACCCATTAGTAGCTATTGATGTTACGAGCATTGAATTTATAAGTATAGTAGTGCGTTAAACTATTCCATGCACGTCTGTGACCAACCATGACTCGATTAGATCCTAGACAATTACGATAGAGCATATTGTAAGGTTGCCAGGTAACCCGTGACGCCAGCCATTGTTTTAACTCAATGATATTTGGTCGATTCACATGGATTGTTACTGCCACGGACGTCAATGAAAGCAGGAAATCGTTCTACAGTGTAGGTGCTATAACTCACATTCTGTCTATTTGTTTGAGTGAATATTGTTAGAGACAAAAGAGCAGTTAATGTAACAATGATAAATTGTTACGATTTTGTGTGACGCAGTTGCGTTTGCGTTATTTCACCACTGGGATTGTAGCGTATGCAGGTTTTTTGCCTTAGTTAGGAATTTTGTAAAATGAGGATTTAACGTCCGGTTTCTCACACGAAGACGATGACCTCGTTGGAATAGAACCCATGACCTCCTGCTTGTCGGGCAATATTGCTATCGACTCGGCCATCCAATCGGGCTAAAGATACATACAAACATAAATACTTTCGAATTAAGGTAATAGGTCAATGGGTACTTGTTTGTCACAAAGTTACATTTAATTTTATCTTCTTATTTAATGTCTTGATGCTTTATTTTATTAATATGAACTTCCGTTTGTTTGTTGAATATCAATGTTAATGCAGCTTTTAATTTATTATTTGGAATTGTATTATTCATATGGGCTATCGTGCCTAACTGAACAAAAAATAAATATAAAATAAATATGTGCCTAAGGCAATCTTCATGATCACTGTACTTCCGTCTGCTTGTTTAACGTCATTGCCATTTACATTTCATTATTTATTTAAAATTGTGTTATTCGTATGGGCTGTCAAGCTTTAAGTGAACGAATAAATTAAATTAAAATAAATATATGCCCAAAGCTATTTTGATTAACACCTTACCTTGTAGGGCATAGTAGCCCACGAGATTGGCCACGCCCTCGGACTGATCCACGAGCATCAGAGACCTGACCGTGACCAGTACATCAACATCCTGCCTCAGAACGCCGACGATGCCAACGTCAACCTCTTCGTCATCTTCAACGGCTCAGCCATCCAGACCTTTGGGCAGCCGTACGACTACGGGTCCGCCATGGAATACAGGGGAACGGTAAGTTATATATATTGGCTTATGTAGATATATCATAGAAAATTTTAATGCACTTGATTAATACCCAGACAAATTTAATGCACTTGATTGTAAACGAAACTGGGCTAACAAATAGTATAAAATGAATTTTATTACCCTAAAAAAGAAATATAGAAGTATGCATTATGTAAAATATATTTCAACATGTAATTATTTGTGAAATTTTATTTTTTCCTTTAATTTAATTTTCAGGGTTAGAGTCATGATTGGGTATTTGCAAAGAAATCATGATGCGCAAAAAGTATATTACATAGGGCAGTATTGAGATCGTTAAGTTTTGTCAATCTGTCATCAAGTTAACAAGCTCAATTGTGTGTTTTTATAAACTTAGATAAAATGTTATCGATTTTATATATATTTAAAGCATCAATTGAGCATTTACTTTTTTGTTTGATAGTTCACCATTTCAAATAAAATTTATTTACGGCAAAGATACGATTAACCAGTGGGAAGGATGACTAAAAAATTCCAAAAAACAGCAACTAAGAAAGGAAACCATGTAAGTACGTACGTTTGACATGTGTAGAAATAAAAGAAGATAAAAAAAAACCACTGAGATCAGGTTCGACTGATAAGAATAATAATTGAAGTAGCAGGAAATGGAATAATTAATGAAAATGAATACGACATTAATATATAGTAGATATCATAGGTAGGCCCTAATGGACATTTTAAATAGATACCCGTAATCATTATTACTTTAGAAAAAGTTAAATCTTTTGTTATTCCTGTTGCAGTCAAAATTTATCCACTGCTTTTGGATATTAGATAGCTAAGGACGAATGCATCAATAAACTTTATATAATTTTAAAAGATAATTTTAAAAAAAACTGAATACAATGGCTTTCAATTTATATTATTTCGTATATGCCTATTATTTTGCAATCTGAAAAGTGTTTCAACTACTAGTAATTTACATTTTCGAAAGTTGGAAATAAGCTTTACTTAAGTAGATCTTGCAAGTACACATTAACCATCAATGAGTGATTAGGCCTAACAATAATATTTTTGATGCCTCATTGTAGGCATACAGCAACAACGGACTTCCAACAATTGAAAGTAAGGACACACTATACCAGAGTACACTAGGACAACGTGAAGAAATCAGCTTCTGGGATTACTACGCTGTCAATAAGGAATATTGTTCAGGTTTTAAACATCACTATTTTGAACATAATATACTTGTATATTGACACATTGAACTAAATTGATTAATTTATACCTGCAGCACTATATTGGCTATGTAGATCTAATTGTTTTTTTATTATGCACTTTGTATTATCTTGCACTGTGGTTAGTTTGGTTTGTTGTTTATCATGCGTGTTTGTCTGTTCGCTATCTGCCATATGGCGTAATAAAGATTAATATATATAGATTAAAATAAAGTACTCGTATAGTCCGGTACGCAGGGAATGTAAAATGTAGATATAAATTAAATATAAACATGGAATGTGTGCAAAGTATCCTAAATATGTATAATATATTTGGTAAATACTTAGTTTTGCTCATAACATTTTGGGTACTTTTTATATTTTAGCCTACAATACAAATTCCAACTACTGCGTACAGGCTTGATAGAAATAAAGGGTGGACTCTGTGGTTCAGTGGTGGCACCACGGCGTTAGATAATAGAGAGCACGAGTCCAATATAAAATCGTGCTACAGTCGAGTTGCAGCCTACAGCAAGCTGCTTTCCTATCTATTGCTCAGATAAACAGTCGGTGTATCTTTGCCATTACATGATCTGAATGGCTGCTCAAGCAAACAGAATATGAAAGTGAATCCCGGCATTCTCACCGTCTGACAAGAACATTGGCAACGCACATAATAACAAAATAAATAACAATTATAACCACGAATATGAGGTAGTGGTAATGTTAGTGGTATTGGTTTACAAGAAACAGTTATTTTCTCATAGTTTATCATTCTTATTTGATCATAATGTAAGCAGTGGCGGATCTAGGATTATTTTAGGTGGGGGGGCCAACTACACGTATTTTTTTCTTGAGGGGCCATGCAAAAATATGAGGGGGGCAGGAAAAATCGAGAGGGGAGCCAGGGGGGGTCTAAAACGGAAAATTATGCGGATTTAAAGCACAATTTGCAAAAATTTGCCTATTATTTTACATTCAATTTTTTTCTTGGCTCCCCCCCTCGGCTCGAGTAAGCTACTAATAAGTATGGGGTTAAAAGTCAATCAAATCAAAATGGAATATCTTGATGGCAATGATCTGAAACGTGCAGAACTGCAATCCAAAATGATCTACCTTCCCCCTGTCAGAAATTATACAGTCAAAATACGGTCAAAATTCGTCGTTAAGTAAGTAAAGTCAAAATTTGTTGATTTAGGTCAAAATTGTCAAAATATAGTTACATTTTCCCTTGATAGGTAGGTATGAGTGTGTTTAACGGCAAGGTTCAAAAGCCAGAAGGGCTTCTCTTCAAGACGGCACTACACAATCGGGCACTACCGTCACAAAGATTGGGTTAAGCTTATTACAGCTTTACTCCACACAAAGTGCCCTGCAGTCTATTAGAGACCACCGAGTCTGAGCAAATTTTCCCTTGAAACCACTGACTTTGACGTAAGTGATCCCAATTGATTAATTCTAAGGAGTGTTGTTGTCCAATTGTTGACATGATAAATAATGTATTTATTAAAATACTGAATTTATTAGCACAAATTATTTACAAATTGACGGTTTTTGATGTTGAAACATTAAATAGTTATAAAATTTATTATGACTACTAGAATGAAGCTATAATTTTTAACTTCATACGTAACAAATCGTTAGGTCAAAATAAAGTCAAAATTTGACACAAATAATGTCAAATTTCAAATTTATAGGTTAAAAAAATCGCCATACCGGTACTAATAAGCTTTAGTGACATCCTCTCATTCTACATCATACTAATATATTCTATTACAAACTATTCTGCTATTTAGATTCTATTTCTTATTTAAAGACACCTGTGTCGGTATTGCGTTGGCCCAACCCTGCATAAACCGTGGCTACCAGGATCCTGCGAACTGCAGTCAGTGCCGATGTCCTGACGGATGGAGGGGTCGATACTGTGACTCTCTGGCTCCGCCGGTAAATGCTGTATGCGGTGGTCAACTGAGCGCTTCCCAGGACACTCAGTTAATAACATTCCCATCTCGTAAAACTTCAACTCCTTCCCCTGGGTCCACTACCCAGAGTCAAAATGTTACTTATGACTCTGGTACAGAATGCAGCTGGCTAATACAGGTTCGTTATTATCAAATTTAACACTTAATAAAGCTATAATTATTATATTTTTTCTTTCTTGTGATTTATAATGCAGTCCTGTATGATAAATTAATTAAACATTATCCCTGGATAAGAAAATAGACGTTAAACCTCATTATATCAGCCAGTAAACAAGCCCAGACTCGTATAATTCCATTAAATACAAAGGTAATGATCATCTCTAAATCAGTGTGCCGTTAAGATGTTAAAAATCTGAACAGTAGCCCCTATTTCAGGTTTACATATATGCAATAATTTGCCAATGAATTCTGTAAAGCTGTGCGTATGTCATGTCGTGTTGTATCACTTGTTGGTCATGTTACTCCTGTATGCAGTAATCGAGATGACAACTTGTTTTTGTTGTTGCCCACCCGAAGATCAGCCGTGGTGCTGACCCCTTTTATCTTCATCCTTCGGTGCGCTCCTCCAGGGCTCGCCGCCAGGTATCCAGCAGCTCTGCCGCCTCGCAAGGATTGTACCATAAGTCTATTGGAGTAAGTGTTGTCTGTATTTGTATGCATTGAAAGGGGTGTGAAAGATCAGATTACACTTCATCAACTGTATCAATCTTCCTAATAGTATTAAATTAATTATTAAGGCTTGTAATTGAATGTAAAATGGATTGTTTATTTATTGTAATAAACTCTTTCGGTGACGCTGCTATAATTACTAATTAGTGTCATCTCTTTTATGTACTGAAGAGTCGCCCAGGCACCAGAGTGTCCCTCAGGTTTCAAGGACTGTTCAGCGTGGCCTGCAGCATAGGAGAGGGCTACCGGTGTCTGCACTGGGTGGAGGTCCATTATAGAGAGGACCTGGGGATGTCTGGACCAAGGTATGTCTTGTACATATGATCTTTATTCACCATCAAAAATAACAGTACAGAGCAATAGAATAATGAACAAATTACATTAAAATCAGTGGCGGCGCCAGAACGTCCGAACAACCAGGTCATTGCCATGCGGATAGTTAGAAACTAAAGGCCGGTCGTAAAAAACAGCAATGCTATAACAATATAACAATCGGGCAGGTCTGGTCAAACACCGGGCCAGAGGCTTTTTTACCAGGTTATTTGACCTGGTGCGATCTGGTGTGGCGCCTAACTGATTAAACTAATCTAAATTACAAAAATCAAGCCCTAATCGTCGGAAACGTGTTGACTAAACTTGTGTGTACAACAGGATTAATTGTTGTTCAGCAAAAAGAAATAGTTAATCAAACATTATCTTATTATAAAAATCTGTAACAGACTGAAACAGACACTTACTAAAACAGGCACATAGAAGCAGTTACTGTTAAGCTTGCATGTACATTTTTGATTAATGTAACGATGACAGTATAGCTTATTATCTGAATTTAGTGCAAATGATACAAATGAACTGTAAAATACAAATCTGTAACAGCATTGTCTAAGCCTTTAAATCATCAAATAGTATTATTACATTTTTACAAATGAAGCCCATGCACTAGAGTCTATCGGTTAACTTCAATAGCTGGCACAGCTCTTGTCTGTCTGTCCCATTACTTGAAACAATTAAAAAGCCTCAAATCTGTGCTGATATCCCAATGTGTTCGGCGAAGTAATCGTTATTTTGTAAAATTGTAGCAAATATTTCGTTTCTTCTATCTCACTAACCGATGTTCCATGTTCGCAGTATCTCCGAGACTTTGATACTTGGAGATTACATTCTATACACTAGGCCCAATATTATGTTACGGTACTACCGCAGATTTTGCTGCAATACAACCTACCCAGAGGCGATAGTCTCTACAACAAATCGCATGCTCGTCACGTTCAAGGCCATCACTACTGGGACACCACCCGAGCAACGAGGTGGTTTTACTTTCGCCTACTCAGAAGGTTAGTAGGCAATCCAATCTTAATTGTATTAAGTGGCAGATATTAAATTTAATTGCCATCATTATTTGCCCTCGGTGTAAGTGCCCTGGGGATTAAGTGCCCTGGGGATTCTTTCAAAGCGATTCGATGAAGAATGAATTAAATCGTGATCAATATAATTGCTATTAGTAACAGATAATCTATTACAGTAAATAATAAAATTATTATCATAATATTTGTAATGCCCCGGAAGGTACTCGACCTAAGATAAGAGAATTATCTATGAAGCAGATCGATGCTGAAGCTGAAGGTTCACTTTACACAGACAATTATGAAACGATTTACAAGAAAGTATATTAAGATAATTGGTGTTTGTTTAGACACGTCACCGATTAACTCCACAGACTCTTCATCTTCATCCACCACTGCCACCAGCTCAATTCCCTCATCTCCGGGATTCTTTCCAAAAACTTCAGTTACTTTCACAACAACGTCATCACAGACACCCTCAATTATGACAACAGAAGGTTTCACAGCGAAATCTTCCAGTCCTGTAACTCCAACCAGTAATTCAGTTGGTTTCTCTGCGGGATTCTCTTCCGACAACGGTGAAACGAAAAGTATAGAAAGTACTCGACAACAAACGACTTTTAGCAGCCTGGCACATTCTTCGGATAGATATACAAGTGGTGGCAGAAGACTAAGTATTTCTGTCATTCAACTCTCAATTTGTACATTTGTAATACTAGCGTTATTTGTCTTGCATGTACGATAGAGAAATATGTAGATGCTATTGCTATGCTATACTACCCGCCTGCATAATGCCAGTATATACAGCACGTAGGGGAACTTTTATGTTTGGGGGGGGTTGGATTTTAGTTCTGGCCGAAAATTTTTAGCTCTGCCCGAAATTTTTTAGTTCTGCCCGGCGAGCGGGGGGGGGGAGTAGGGACCGCCCATGACCTCTTGCTGCCCGAAAAAAAAACCCACGTTTGCCCTAATAACCACGTTTGTCCGACGAAAAATACCCACGTTTGCCCGAGAAATACCATCATCTGCCCGAAAAATAACACGCCGCTTGCCCGAAAATCATAGCCTCCAAACAAAAATGTTGGGGGGCTGCAGCCCCCCCCCGTCTCTTACGCAACGCATAAGTATACAGCATTAATCAATCGGGATTAATGAGGATTTAACGTCCGGATTTTCACCAAAAAACCATGCCAGGGACGTCGGCAACACATGCCTACCTAGATAATTTTCTGTGATAATCGACTTTAGGAAAGTACATTTAATGCAAACATATCAAGTTAACGCTATAATAATTGTAATTATTCAATTTGATTTATTAAATTGTATCAATACAAACTCATATTGACGGATACTTTCTCGGATTTGTATTAATCGCCATAAATCCTTTTGGGCAGTTTTAGGTCTAAATTTGTAGTGCCAAATTCTCATTTATTTCTGAAGTGATTACAATTTTAGACATTTTTTCCTTTTACTATGTGTTATATTTGACAAAGTATGATAAATATACGCTCATCATTTGTACGGCATTATTATTTATGTAAATTGACCTACTCTCACAATAATTCCTTTATGCTCACACTCTCTTTGACACTCTCTTTGACACTCTCTTTGACACTCTCTTTGACACTCTCTTTGACACTCTCTTTGACACT
>JAQFZF010003818.1:0-11047 GCA_034695365.1 Enchytraeus norvegicus
TTTTTTGCTCTTAAAGATATCGTAACGAAATTTTGTAGTAATAGAGAAAATTGGTTGATTTCAATAACCTGTAAATTATATAGAAATATGACGACAGGTTACTAATTTATTGCAAATATAAAAGGATGATCACTTACAAAACTCAACAGTGTAGTTCTGAGGAAGTTATCCAGGCCGCTTCAGGCGGCCTCAGAAGAGTAGGACTAGGCCTACCACAACCGTTAATTGGCCTAAGGGCAGACCTAGGTAGACTTCTGATTGGTTCAACAAGTAAACATGACCGCATGGCTCTGATTCCCTTTGTGTATAAAATTTAATAAAGGCATGATAATTAACTAAGGATATAATTGTCAACAGTTGCAACATTTTAAAATGACTGTCATTTGTATTGAAAATGATCATAATTAAATTTATGTACGCCCCTAATTCATAGTGAAAGTGAAATCAATTTATAGGCTAATTGAATAATTGCACTTTAATTGTTAAATGTTGCGATTGAAATGTTGAGATTGTTTGGATTTGGCTAAATTGTACTTTATATAACAAAATGGAAATAGTGAAAATATTATGAATATACAACTATTTACGAATGTGATTATCAACATAGGCAACATTTCCTAATTACTGTAATTCTGTTTAATTCATAGTAAAACGCTTTGACTTCTCAAACGATCGTGCCTTAGGCCTTTTGAAATTTTGTCATCTGATAGACCTGTCTATTTATAGAAAACTCTCTGATAGAGGTAGGGTTGGGTCGTAAAACTCTCTGATAGAGGTAGGACTGATCCTCATATGGGCCAGTTTTAGTTCAACCTTCACTGAGAGTGCAATTATAATTAGCGATTATTTATTAGATTTACGGCCTTTTGCAAAATTGATTAAAACATGTTCAAAATAGCCTAATTCGGGTAAGAAATACGAGTTATAAACATTTCTTATTTGCAGGTGATGGTGCTTGATAAATACTATACAATACAATACAATGAGGATTTAGCGTCCGGTTCCTCACCCGAAGGCGATGTCAGGGACGAAGCAGGAAGTTAATAATTAATATGCGAATGTCAGAGAGCTCCACCATCTGGTTCCATTTATATAAATGAGCTATCTTCAGCGAGCAGTTAAAGAAATAATTTAAATATATCCCATCAATCACGTGACTCATAGCTGCTTTCCCATTGGTCAATATGGACCATCTCCCCATGCATCTGACTAATGGCCAAATTGCCTTGAGTCACATGTTCGCAGGATATGATGATGTAGAATCCTTGGCGCTAAATCGATGAAAACAGCTCATTGATATAAACCTGCGTATCTTAGCTATTATTTCCTGGATGATTAATAATTTTTTAATGATTATTCGCTCAGGTTTCCAGTTTGCAGTAAATCTTACAAGGCTATTAAAATGTTGCTATTGATTGGATTTGGCTAAATAGGCCCTATAATTATTTAAGTACTTAGAGTTCTGAACATTTGAGAAATTAATTGAGTATGTGAAGATTGTGACAGTCACTTGGTGATCTACAGTTGGAACTGTTTTAAACTTAATAGGCCGATTCATAGCTGTTGATCGTGATCTTAGATTCAATAGGTAAACCGTTTTGATTCAGGATATTTGTAGAGATTGAAAACCAATCTTTGTTAAATTGCTATCATTCGAGTTCTAGGCCCTGGCCATCGTTGTCATCATTGCTATCCATCAGTTACCGGTCAATGAATTACCGGTAGTTTTTTAAATCAATTAGTGCCCGAGTGAAGCACCACCACAGGCAAAGTTGAGAAAGCAGCAGACCGAGTTAATTGAGGATCAAATGAACAGAAATTATCTCTAGACCATAGTGGCAGAGGACTAGAGATTAAAATATGAAAGAAAAATGATAAAAATATCATAGATAATAGTTGCTGAAGTAGCCTTAGAATGAGCCGAATGAGGTGAGTCGGGTGTGTAAAGTTAAAATAGCCCCTATGTCTACATGTAGGCCAAGATATCTAGAGACATTTAAAAACCTGTAAAATAATATGTCTAATCCACTACAACCGTATTTGAAATTCTTACTGGATCGCCTGGATTGCCCCAATGGATTCTTGGATTTTCTGGTGGAATATGAAGTTTTGAACGATCAACAGCGTAATACAGTTGAGCATCTGCAGAATTACTACGAACAGAATGAAAAAGTGCTCAGTTTTCTCATTCTTAAATTCGAAATTTCTACGGTCACAGAATTTGAGAAGATTCTAGAAGCCCTGAAGAACAGTTGTCAGGAGCATCTGGAGCAGCATATTCGAGATAGAAAAGGTATTCCTCCTTGGCATCATATTTAATGGCATCTTAAATTCTTTTTATGCTTCTTGAATAGGCCTATCTACATTTACAATATTTAAGAGGTTGTTCAGAATCAGTGGCGGCGCCACGCCGGAGCCAGATAGGCAGGTGCCTCGTCTGAAAGCGGCCGCGCCCCGGCAGGTGCCCCGGCAGCAGGTGCCCCGGCAGCAGGTGCCCCGGCAGCATGCGCCCCAGCAGCAGGCACTCCGGCAGCATGTGCCCCGGCAGCATGTGCCCCGGCAGCATGCGCCCCGGCAGCATGCGCCCCGCAGGAAACAAAATTTTTTTATTTGCATTTTGATTGAATTAACAATTCCATGATATGAAACCATGACTGTATTACCCTGCTATTTTCACAATTATAATATTTTGGTATTAGTTCATGCATCATGGACAATGGGTTCATTCAAGTATTACGTCATCACTTTTTCGTAAATGTTGACCCCCCCTGTCATCATCCGTCATCACCGGTCCTGAACCTCCCCCCCTTGATGACGTCATCACCCGGGGTTGGTCACCGTGCGGTCGGTCACCGGGGTACATAGCGAGTACATAGTCGATCACGGAGTGGGAAGTGGTACCAGGAAACAACCTATATATGAGCCAAATAGAATCTGGGTGTTCTGTTCATAAATACTAAGCTTTCGCAGAGATTCATGCATTTTTTTTAAAATTGTCTTCACGAAATCTTCGGTTTCGCGAAGAAATTTGTGCGGTTTCGACAAATAGCGAAAAAAAGGCGTGTGACAAAATTTACCATTGTGACGTCATCATTAAGGTCCCGACCCCTCCCGTGATGACGTAATATATGGATGACCCCAATGGACATTGACTCGTATAAATTGTAATGATTGGTGGAGTTTGTGTACAGTATTAATTTTAGTAAATGATGTACTTACAACATTTCATGATTTTTTCATCAATTTTAATGTGCCCCGTCTCGGGACCTTGTGCCTCGGCAGTGCCGCGGCTTGCACTAAATGATAGCGCCGCCACTGTTCAGAATCTGTTAAATTGTTATAAACCTTAACAGCTGGTAATGCCATTTAGAAATCTACGCAGAAAACCTATGCTATGCATTCATCATATATTAGGCCTAAATTTAAATCATGTTTTAAAATTGACAAATATTAATTAATTAATTAATTAATTAGTACACTATTCACTAATTATATGGAATTTTGACACACATGTTTTCAGAGTGGGGCTTAAAATATACCCCCCAAGCGAAATCTCAATTCCTCAAAACTAACGAGTTTTTCAAAATATTTCAAGGCACTCTAGGGGAGGAATTTTGATATAGATCTACTTCCAAATAGGCCTATAGTTGAAAAATATTCATTATTGAAAAAGTTACAGAGTTAAAAAAAAATTAACAATGCTTATTCACATACATTAATTTCTTTTTAATTGAATTGTGGCTCTCTAGAGGACCGTTTGTTGATGCTGCCGATTCTATTTGAGCAGGTGTTCAAAGTGACTGCCATCCTTTTGAATTCATGCTGGCAGAGCCTCTTGTGGCAAGATTGCCTCCTGCGCAGTCAGGACTGAGTTCAGCCTTTTTTTTTGGATTTGGAGTGAACATTTTGTACCATTTTGTATTTGAACATAGTGCCCCAGACGTGGTATTTGAAACGAGAGAATTGAGGTCAGGTGAGTTTCGTAACCACTCATCCTTCCTGACGAACTCTGGACAAGGCTGCTCGATCCATTCTTGTGCCACTGTTGAATGAGCTATTTGAATTAGCTTTGTTAATTTGTTTGTTTTTTCTAATTTCTTCGTAGAATCTCTGTAGGGCCTAGCTTTTTCAACAAAAAATATTTTGCGCAATATTAAGAGGTTAGGTGTCAAAATTCCTCCTCTAGTAAAACTTAAAATATTTTTGAGAAATCTTCGGTTTTGAGGAAGTTATTGAGATTTTGCTAGGGGATTGTTTTTTTATGCCCACTCTCTTTATTTCATAAGCCTACATACTTTTGCAAAGGAGGTGCGCAGGGTGGAGGCCGCCTCCAAACCTCATTTTAAATTGTTTGCATATGTAATATTATACTCATAGTTCATAATCTCATAAGCGCTTCTGAGACTTTGTTAAGAGTGTGCACTATATAAAAGCTTCTTATTGATTGATTTATTTAAAAGAATTATCATCAGTAATTATCAAAATTTATATCTTCATCACTAGACGTTGGCTGCCTTATGTTAAGAGTAGACTGGGGAGATTTAGAGAGCAAGTGCTTAATATAGTTATCTGACGTTCCCGATGTCATCATTCGGAGAGGAAACCCGCATTGAACCTTAATTACTAAATTTATTAATATTACTAACTGCCTGTTTGTGTGTTTTGTTAGAGAGAACTATGATTTACACTTAAGTAGATTACAAATTTTAAGTCTATTATACTTAGGCCTATTGATTGGTTGATGCTTGTTTTAGAAGACGAAGACATTGACCCGCGTCAGCCATGCTCACCTCTTACCTCGCATCAGATAAATGAAATTAATAAGTTGATTGGGCACCTGTGTAATAGGCCTAAGCGATATATTCGCTGTACAGAAGATCTTCTCTCTAAGTTAGTGGATAAGGAATGTATAACGAAGGCTCACAGAGACAGACTTCGAGCTTTGAATGTAGAGGTCGAGAAAAGCCGGATGCTGGTGAATTTTATAAAAAGAGGAAGTATTGGATCATTACGTAAAACGGCTGAAGCGCTTGATGAACTTGGGCAAACTGAGGCTGCTAAGAAATTAAGAAAAGCTGCTACTGCATGTATGCATATAAAGTCATTTTTGGTATTAAACTTGTTTTAATAATTTCGTATGAATAAGGACCTTAAATATATCTGGTACCAATTCTATCATTTAAAAGGTACTGTTATGTAACTTAACCACGGGTGTGTCATATAGGTTATGATAAAATATATGTGATAAAATAACCCAATTGGATCGTCTAAAGTGGGCTGGCGACCTCACCGTCAGATTAATGACTCTGTTATCTGTGTGCTAAAATCGCTCATCATTGGGATCAACTCCGCACATTTTGAATCTGGATAATTTAAGAATAGGTGAACTAAAAACTCGATGTGTTTCGCAGAAGTCGACTAACACAGTCACTATAGGAGGATAATGGGAAAGCATATCAGAAAATATTATTTCCCTGGAGCCAAGGCATCATTTTAGGTGTGGTAAAGTTGCTTTTGTTATGTGCCTTGTTGTGTTGGTCGATGTGTGCTCATAGTCAGCAAGAGTATAGAGTGTGTAGGCTATTAATTTGTGCTTCAACCTTGTTACGACAGAGTACAGGGGAGATAGATGTGTAGATCAAGTACTATAACTTTCAGATTGTTGGATATTTAGCCAATTATAGGGCCTATATTGCTTAATACTTCAAGTAAATTGAGCTTGATTTGTATCATTTTAGATACTGTGCCAATACACGTTACATTTGGTGATGGTTCAATTAAAAATACTAGCAATTTTCCTCACACAAATAGTGAAAATGAAGATCTTGGATCACATCCAACTCCATTCACAGGCAGAGAAGATCCTTCAGCTGGAAATCCTATAAGGATGTCAGACGAGCGGAATATTCAGAGCAGTTCCACTACAGTTCCACCGTTCACTACTAGAGATTCAGATATGTTCTCATCTATGTGTGGTGCCTTAAGCAATTGTTGCATTAATAGTGGTGACAATTATTTAACAGAAAAGTGTAAGAGAAATTGTAACAATAAGTTACATGCTGCATTATGTAATCAAGAAGATTCTGTGCTAGTTGGGAGGTCTGATTCTGGATTTAAAAGTCAAACAAATAGTAATGTAACTGGGAATGTCACTGGAAATGTCACTAACGTCTGTACCACTGGTGATAATAATATTCTAAATTATATAATTAATTTTAACATTGATGCTGGTAGAAACGTAAATTATAGTAGTTCAGAAAGCAGCGACTATTGCCAAATAGTTACTAAACCAGGTGATAGTGTTACTGAAATCAATGAACTAAGCTTATCTCCACAAAATGAAGTGATAAGCAAGGAACAGAGATTATGTATCTGTTTAAACCAATTTAAAGATTATATCCATGATGCTAAGAGTAAAGAAGAAGACCCATCTCAAATACTTGAAAATGGTTTGCTTCTTCGTCAAGAGCTGTTGCAAATGTTCGAATTGGTTGACGCTGTTCTTGGTAACAGTATTGTGCTCAGTTGCTATTGTCGGGATGTGAGCGTACTGAAGAAACTAATTGAACTCTACGAGACAAACGTATTGCAGAAACTGGTTACAGAGTTCATCATGGAATTCATTGAGGATAAGAAGGAGTTTGACGGTTTAACCGTGACAAATGTTGAAATTTACGAGTCAGATATGGAGGATATGAAACGATGGTGTGAAAGAGTTTCCGCAGGTACGCAGGAGCAAGTGATCACGGAGGGAAGAGAATCTTTAATAAGAGGAACAACGGCAGAGAGTATCCCGTCTGCTTCATGTAGTTCACTTCTTAGGCAAACTCATAATAAATTTAGGATTAGAGGCGATAACTTACCTATGTCCTCTGATGAGTATGAGGAGTCAGACATCGACATCAAAGCAGGGGCTTCTGTAGTTTATTCACCGTCTGCTTATGAGACAGCAGAGTGTAGTAGCGTGGACACATCTCAGGTATATATAATAACCTACTTACTTCGTTTAAGTTGGCTACTTGTCAGCAATATAAAATCGGTTTTGCTATTCATAACAAAGCCCATCATTGGTAGTCTACATATTAATAGAGTACATCGCTGTGGCTCATTGATTTAGGATGTCGGCCAGATTGTGCTGAAGTTTCTGGGCAAAAGGTGTGGGTTTCAATTCCCAGTCGTGTTATTCAGAGAGTAAAATCTCTCATATACGCCAATCAAGCCCGCTATCCCCTCATTGGTCAGTTAATTATAAGCAATTAGTACGCAGTAGGCGACTACTTCGGAAGATTGTGCGGACGAGCACGAGTTTGGCGTATGAGCTTATTGATTGTATCGGACGTAGAGGTGTGCATGGGAGTGGGAATTCCCATGGGAATAGGAATCCCATGGGTATGGGAATGACATCCTTCAAAGTCATGGGAATGGGAATACCTCTGATGGGAATGGGAATGTGAAAATGGTTAAATTCCCTTAAGATTCCCATGAAAAAATTATTTAACTACGTTTTTCACGATAATTCTTAGAAAATGAGAGAATATTGAATGTAATACAGGCAATGTAAGTATGCAATTCTAAAATTATTTATTGCTTGAATTTGACACATTACATTGTTATCAGATAGAAGCCCGTGTCAATGAATGATCAGTCACACAGCTTACCAAAGCCTTGTTAACCGAGTATGCCTTCATCAGGAATTCCATCTTCATGCAATTAGACACATTTTGATCTGGACTGACTAAGAAACCTTGTTATGTAATAAGTTTGTTGATAGTTTACAACTGAAATATTCGCATGCACCTTGCCTGAAATTTCATGTACATGAATGTATTAATTAATGATTTTACATTATACAGTGCTGCTTATGCATATCAGAATTTTATGGACCGGAGAATTATTAAAATGGCATCTGATCTGTGATTGAATTTTATTGCTAATTTCTAATAAATTAAAGCAAAAATCTAATTGCTAATTTGAGCTATAATAAAAGAAATTCCATCATGTCCATGACATACAGGAGACAATTCATGATCAATTTTATAGCGGTATATGTACGACATGTTTTAGAAAATTTTAAATAGTATTTCTTCGTCGCCGGAATGGGAATGGGAGGGAATGGGAATAACTCGATGGGAATGGGAGGGAATGGGAATGTTCCTTGAAAAATGCATGGGAATGGGATGGGAATGAGTAGATGAAAATGGGAGGGAATGGGAGTGCCAAAGTCCATTCCCGAACACCTCTAATGTGTATGGATCGTCAAGATCGCATCGAGAACGATCGTCATTATCGATTTTAAAGTTCGTCATTGTTTGAAATTATCGACATACCGTGGCCTATCTTGTTGGCATATATTTTGCTTTGATAGTAAGCCTATAACTTTTTCAGTTGACTCGATGTTGCAATGTCCGCTAATTGTTGAACAGCTTAATAATATATATTATCTTTATTCACTATAAAATAGTAGTACAGTGCAAATAGAGAAATCAAACAAAGCAACGAAATAAAAATATGACTTTCATTGTTGAGTGAATTCTAGGTTCGTAGTCTAACAAAATTTTAATTTAGGCCTAATTCATGAAAGATAATTATTTAGGTTATTTAAAAAATCTATTCATCTGAGATGTTCTATGGTTTAGCCTAACATTAAGTAGCCGCAATTTTTTATGCTTAGCGTTAATTGGCCGCAATAGTACCACCTCAGACCATGCCTCAGACGTAATTTAGTTATTTAGCCGGATTAAGATTTCATGCTAAAGTTACAGCTATGCACGATATCAGCCGAATTTCTCAGTCAGTCGGATGTATTATTTCATAAAATTCGGCTGAAAGATCTCATTGTATCATACTAAATAATCTGTTAATGTTTCATTGTTCAGAAATTTGTGCTCTATTAATATATTAATAGTTCTTTATTAATATATAATAATAATATATTTTATATACTTATAAAATGGGAAGTAACTTACGTGAAAGCATTGAGTATTGCAGGAAATTCTGATTTATATTTACTTTCGAACTCATTTTTGCCCTTCCAGGTATCATCAGAATTCGTGATTTTGTTGACATCATCAATTATTTGCTGTATTGTTACTTTCTTATCAGCTGCTTCCGGCATTTTGACAACAAAGTCTAAACAAATAATTATCTCTAAATTTAACTATTAAATTTTATTGAAACCTGATATAGAATATGAAACCTGTAGTATAATATTTAATAGAAAGGAAATGATTACAGTAATTAATAGAAAGGAAATGATTACAGTAATTAATAGAAAGGAAATGATTACAGTAATTAATAGAAAGGAAAATAATGAAAGGTATAATTATATAAATTATAATTATATTTGCATATTATCAGGTTTAAGTGTAAAAGTGAATTTTTATGATTAATCACATGTGCATTTTTATATTTATGATTGAACCTCTCCTAGTGGAGTGACAGAGGAAGATACCAGCAGGGGCTTCTACCGCACATATAATACATGAAGGCAGACTGCTCCAAAGGATGCAGTCAAAATATGCAAGAGTCAGTACCTAGATCGGTTAGGTTTCCGACCAGGTATCAGTAGGTGCGGCTCGTGCGGGGTTCCAATCCGAGGCTCGCCCGTCACTGATATTCTTTCGAGAGATGAAACTGACGTTAACTACGGTTTTAGCCTTCATCCTTCAGCCTACATGTTGATCCCATCATGATGACGTTGCCTTTGTCACATCTATAATTGTGCATTTATTCCAGGGAAAAAGTTAGCTTCTGAGGTGAGTTTCCGTTGCTATCCTCATTATCTGCGTCAGGTGCCTTTTACAAAACTCGTACAGTTCTTTACTAAACTGCTCCCAAATTGTTCGAATCCAAACGTGGATGATTGTGGTTAGGCTATTATAATAAGCACGCCGCACGGGGTGCAATAAATATAAGGCTAACAGTTATTATGTCAGTGCCTTCGGGCCACTGCTTTCCATTTCATGTTTTCTGGGCACGTGAATTATTATCTCAATAATACTCAGTGATTATATTCTACGCGTTCGTTTCACGGAAAGCAAGCAAGATAAAGGTAGGCTATAATATATGAACATGAACAAAAATTGTGTATGGAAAAAATTTCGTTAACCGTTACGGTAAACGTTACTATAGGTGATAGCTCCAATATTGAGCAACCTGCGTGACAATATTATATAATAAATATAATCTACCATTCTACCTAATACCTATATAATAAATATAATCTACCATTCTACCTAATACCTATATAATAATATACGCTAGACGAAAGACTTATATTTACCGACAATTGCTAGCACGCTGATTATTCTTAATTCTAACAGGACCTCTGTTGATCGACTTGCTCTGTTCAATTTTAGGAGCATTCAACCTGTTTTGCAAGAGACAGTGCAGGACTTCTGTTAAAATAAAGTCTGCTGAGGCCGAATTTCAATTACTTTTGGTGGCACAAAGGCTACATTGGTGACGGGGGAGCTCTGATAGGCCCAGTCGAATATTGCACCTATAGAATTAATTAACAACGACACACGGCAGTTAATGTGCACAAGGGAGCAGTGGCGGCGCCACTCCAGGTCGCACCAAGTAATCTGGTGCGATCTGATAGATGTCATATTTCATCTGCAATTGATTATCTATCGTACAAAACATATTTATATATATATATATATACAATAATTATAATATATTTATACATTATATTGCCACAAGTATATTTAGTCTAGACCCCTCCAACCTGGTGTCCGATCTGCCGATTAGATTTGTTTGATTATATTATACGTTTAAATCGTTATAGCATTTAGTTATTATCGACCTGTCTTTAATTTTTTATGACCTGGCAATGATCTGATTGCTCGGACGGTCTGGCGCCGCCACTGCAAGGGAGTTAATTCCCAAGTAAGAGACACAGCCAACAGGTGACAGTAATTATTGTCATTTATGATGCCGATGTTTGGAATCGTACCTGAGTTCCGACGTAAACTTACACAGTTTTATGAATACTAATATACCTTAGGGGCCGTCCATAAAAGACGTCCGCACGGGGGGGGGG
>JAQFZF010003819.1:0-11046 GCA_034695365.1 Enchytraeus norvegicus
GCAGCTTACATTTTTTTAGATTTTAGATTTAGATCTTAGATTTTTTTGTATCAATTAAATTTCAATAATTCGCATAAAATAAGTGAGGCTGAAGGACTTTGTAAGTATTATTGTAATTATAAATTGGTTTATACATCGACTATTTAATGCTTACACACATGCTAACACAAATGATAACACTAACTTTAAGATCTTTTCTTGTTACTGGTTCTGTAGTGAGGATCCTGATCACAGTGCCTGGCTTCAATTCAACAGATGTCGACTTTGGTTTGTCTTTGGTGTCGATTTCTTTGGTGTCTTTGTTTTTATCATCTTGGTCTTTGGTGTTGCTGATTATAGTGCCTTTCTTCTCTATTGGCTGTTGTGGTTTACCCAAGCCTATACAAGCAAAATTAGTCACATATCACTACACAACAATTGCACTTCGTTACAGCAGCCTATAAAATGCATAATGCTCAGGTGATCCCTGACATCACTGCCAGAATAGAAAAGAGACGTTAAATAAATATAAGTGTTATTCTGATTATAACTTTTTGTTCTTCAACTTTATTTAAGTACTCTTTAAGTATTTATTTGAGGACATATAGAAACGATTCAATAAAAAATTTAATCATGATACCTTCTAGGTAAAGGGACAGCAAAGACAGATCCCACAGGACCTTTGACACTTTATTCTTAGTATTGTTAAGACTACTCCTATTATAAAAAGTCACATTTACAAATAATATAAAGAAAAGAAAAATTAAATTAATACAAGACAATAATACAGCAAATATAGTAATTACAATGTACTAGACATAGAATGATATATGTTACATGGCACAGAAACTAAAATGTTACTAGCAAAGAAGTCAACCTTGTGCTTTCATTTGACCCTTATGCTCACATCAGATGATGAAATTGATGTAACATTTTCATCGATTTTATAGGACTACGCTTAACTAAAGTTACACACTACTATCAAAAGTACAATACAAGTATAATTATACTTATCAAAACGTTAACATCCTTAGAAAATTATATAGTTAGAGGAGGTGAGAATCCAATTTTATCCGAGTGAGAGACTCAGCCAATCAATTATAGTCACAACAATTTGGCCAATTATATACGGTACCAACTTGTTAGACAATGCAGTTTTTCCTTCAACTTTGTCATATTTTGCTTCTGTAGAGCAAGATATTCGGACCTCCTGAGCAACCAATCTTTTCTACAGTAAAATAAATCAATCAATCAGCTCCACTTAGACTTCATCGACACAACATTATGTCAGGGACATCTTATATGATACAGTACAAAACAAATAATGAAATTTAAAAATAGGCCAATATTGTCCATTCATAATGGAATGAAACGAAAATTCACATTGATTGATTGATGATTAATCTATTACAATTCTGATAACTCAGGTAACAAGCAAGTTTGAATAAATAAAAAAGTAGAGGCAGATAGAATTAATGCTGCAAGAGAAGAGAGTTTCAAAGACAATACTTAGTCAGACAATCAGGAAACAACTGAAATAGTAATCGGCATTAGTATGTTAATGAGATAAATTGAACCCACCTACACCTGTGTATGTTCGTAAGAGACAACTAAAGCAGTAGAGAATTGATAGCTATGTGGCTTTGATTTATGTGTTAACCAATAGGCCTTTCATATTCCAGACTTACACAGATGTAGGCTGTCACACTGGGTGTGCCCTTATGCTGCACGGCTACTTGACTCTCCATTGACGAATTAGCGATACTGTGGCATTATGAATGGAGTGGCACTTAATAAATATACTTATTGATTGATTGATTGATTGATATTATTATTACTACATACTTGGAAATAACCCGGAGTTCAGGAATGGCTTTGTCAGTGTTACCATTCTTATCCTTGCCCAATTGATTCTTCTTTGGTCTCTTCTTCTTCTTACCATCAACTTCTGAAGCTTCTTCAGTTTTATCAACGCATTCATCTGAAGTCAATCCCTTATCTTCTGAACTTTCTTCAACTTTGGCTTTCTTTGACAAATCGCTGGTATCATCTGATTTCTCAGATGATCGCCTTCTTTTCTTCAGCTTCTTTTCAGAGGTGGGGAAATCTACAGTTTTATCTGCAGATGATGTCTCTTTCTTGTTCATCTCCTTGATTTCTTTAGATTCTGCTCCAGTTTTACCACTTTCTTTCTCCTCAACTTCAGTTTCAACTATCTGCTTTTTTTTCCTTTTAGATTCTGGCTGCTTGTCTGACTCACATTTATTTTCATTGCTTGCTTTATCAACGACTTCTGCTACATTATCATCAGTGGATTGCTTTCGTTTCTTCTTCTTTTTCAAAGTAAAGTCACCGCTTCCTTCCTCTACATCTGTCGATATTTTTCTAGTTTCCGCAAAAGTTTTGTGCTTTGCTTTATTTTCAGTTTCATCCGCAAGTTGAACACTTGTTTCAGGCTTATCCCCACCCCCCACACTCTCAGTACGTCGACGCTTTGTTTCTGATTTTGAAGGGTTAAATTCGATTGCCTCGCCCTCACTGGCACGGCGCTTTCTCTTACCTGATTGCACAACACAGAGTAATTAACAGAATCATATCTCAACGATTAATTAAAGTGATACCATCGTCCATGACAACATCTAAAATTATAGACAGTGCCAATCTTACATTAATTGACTTCGGCAAACTTGAAAACCATAACTTGATCGACCAACCAAATGCTGCACGTGTTTAATAGTTCTAAGTTGTCTAACATAGTCACTGAGGAACGATAAAGAGATCAACTTCAGATAATAAAATTATCTACACGATAATTATACAAACAAACAAATATATTAACAATTATAAAACAGTTATAATTAGATACAAACAAACTATACAGTTAAATGCCATGTACCTGCCGTTAGGCAGTGCAACGAGAAAGAGAAAGAGAGATAAAGAGTCTCAGTGACTGGATCAAAGTTGAAGAGGTGAGAATGATCGGAAAGAATATATGGACGTCAAACCCTCATTGAGTGGTATTTGTAATATTATTGTGTAAAGCCATTAATCTCTCTCTCTTATAAAGTCTAAAGCTCATATAAAGTCAGTATAGTGTTAGATTCATAGCTCAAAACCTCAATTCTCCACAGGGCAAACCACAATTAAACACCAGACTCTGATCAATTTACAAACAACTCAGACATTTCATCAAGAGGGAGTGGCACAACCTAAGTGATTCATGTCAAAATATATGAAAATGGCCAAAAATTGGCCATAGAGATTAGTTTTATTTTTCACAGATTGAGAATAATGTCTAACCTGAGACTTTCTCGAGGCGTTCCACCTGTTTCTCAAGTCTCTTCTCCTCCTTACCCGCACGAGGAAATATTCCCACCAGCTCCCTGGCGGTGACTGGTGGATTGTTCATTAGCTACAATATTCAATAAATTATAATCTATTATTTATCCATCTAGTGCACTGCGAATATGTCCAACGTACATATTCTGAAACGCAGTCTGCTATCACGCTCACTAGTGAGCACTCCATCGATCATCAAGATGATTCTATCAAAAGGCTATGCCTTTACCACACCTAAAATGTAAGTACCCAGCTTAGACTTCCGAGTAAAAATTACTAAAGTCAAATTGAAATAAATTAAAAGAATAGGAGTTTAAATTTTAAACCCCAGAGTTAGCTGTTTCTCTGCATCCATCAACAGAAATCTAACGATCTGCAATTGAGTATTAATAAACTACTATAAACTTACCGAACAAGCCTTGTCCGCAGACTCAGCGCTATCAAACTCGACGAAGGCAAAGCCCTTGATGTCTCGAGAGCTCTTGTACTTGGGTAGACTAACGTAGAGAACTTTGCCACACTCACTGAAAGCCTCTCTTACCCAATCATGATCAACTCCTGCTGGCAGGCATTCCTACTTACCATACAAAACATTTGTTTAATTAATTTACCACATTCACAGCAATATCATACAGTATACATTATATAATGAGGGCTTAACGTCCATTTCATAATCTGACGATCACATCATCAGTGATGTCTCAGACAGCATCATAAGCCAAACTAGTTGGTCCACCCAAAACAAGCCAGTAGAACAAAGATGCTGATAGTGAAAGTGGTCATGCTTTGTTCTGATTTATTCACCAATGATGAAGTGGATGTTAAATTAGCATTGAAACACGATTAATCCGAAAGCAGAGCAAACCCCCCTTCGCTGAGAATGAGTTACGTTAACGATGAATTGCGGACAGGTCAAAATATAAAAATATAGACAGGTTGTCTAAATATAACTAAATCTCTAAATGTAACTGATTCACTTAACAAAATTCTTACATACCAGGGCAGATTGTTTATCAGAGAGTTAGCACAAATAGAAGACAAATTCATGAGTGTAGTAAATTAAATAGCTTCACGTACCACATATACAGTTCGATCATCTATGTCAGCAAGTTTCTTGACCTCAGTAGTCCTTCGAATCTTCAACTTATCTTCACTAACCTAAAACATGTTACCCAATACCAATTGATGTAAAAAAATGTAACCATAAATAATCTTAGAAAAGTATCCAAAATAAATGTAAAGTACACATAAGTATATATTATGGTGGGTGAGAGTCACCAAAAATTTCAAAGGTAATTAATAGACGTATAATTGTAACATGATTCTTTTGTATCTATGGAATCTCACCATCAGATTAATGGCAATTTCAGTGGGCTGTAACGTTTAGTTAGGAATCTGTTCCAAGTTGACACTCGTTAAGGAGTCCTGAGTTAAATTCTTCTCTGGATCTTATAATAGCCGATAGAACAGTGACGACGCCAGAATTGTTTGCCCAACAGAGTAAGACCGGGGTAGAGAAAATTATTGACAGGGTAAATTACCCAGCAAATTAATCTAAACCATATTTTGATATGCACTTACTAATATATCTCACAGTACTACCTGTAAATCTGATATGGAAAAACAGTAAAAGCTTCCTGTACCCAGAAAGTAATAGTATTTTCTTAACCACAATCTAGTTCCGTAATATTTGTTTACTCCATTTTTATTTATATATAAGCTTTTTTATTTCAGTAGTTTACTTATCCATGTGATGAGTGGTAGATAATGTTTAAGTTCATTCAATAGTAAAGATTCAAATTTCTTATTTTTTATCAATCAATCAACTAATCAGTCAATTTCTATATATAACAAATTGTTATCAAAGTCTTAGAAACACCCTCAAAGCTAGAGTCTCGAATGGGCTCAGAAATATTGAGAATTTAATCCACCACACAACAGCACGAGTTCGTAAGTGGTGACTAATGCAAATACAGCAGTGGTGGGGTTTTGTAACCATGCATTAGATGTAATGATTTCTGTGTGATTGGAAAATTGGTTGCTAAATTTAAGACTTTCTAGCAGGATTGCCAAGTTTCAGGCAACAGCGGTAAGTTTAAACCGGTTTAAACCGTCTTGTCTGAAACAGGTTTCAGGCAGTTTCAGGCATAGTTTAAGACATATGCAAAAATACTAGAGATTAAAAGACAAAAGATGCCATAAATAAAGGAAATCGAAGGAATCCTTGCAAAACAATGCAGATCTATAATATTCATACAATTTAAACCTGCTTGCCTTGGATAAGTTATCCAAGATAAATCCAAGATTACAGTGCAAATCCGTTATCCAGGATAACGGATTTGCACTATTTCTGACCTTCACCGTTCAAAGCACTTCTGAGACTTGGTTAAGAGTGCGCTATATAAATTGTGTATACATGTATATTATTATTACTATGTATATATTAAATTGTGTATATTATTGTGTAAAATTGTGTATATAAGAGTGTGCTATACAAATATAGATCGATTGATTGAAACTACCTGGTATTTGACTAAACTCTGAATGATTTAAACAGTTGGTTTTTTGGCAGCACTGTTGTGGAAGTGTTAATATTGTTTAATAATTCAAGTGTTAATATTGTTTAAGTTACAAGGTTTGTTTTTATGCATTTCTTTTTATTTTATATCTGATTTGTTATGATCAACATTTGCTGACAATATGATATTAGTGTCAAAGTCACTGATCAATATTCAGTTACATTTTAGTTTCACAGAATCATTTTTAAGTAGTAGTAGTTGTATCTGTGAGTTTCAACTTGCAACAGTATCAGTAATTCAGTATGTCAGCCTTTGCTAACGATATTACTATCATTTTCAGTCTACATTGGTTAAAACCGGATTAAACCAGTTTAAACCATAGTTTTGCCTGAAACAGGTTTCATCCGCCTGAAACCCAACCCTGCTTTCTTGACTGCCATACCGATTGTAGCCATTGATTGCAGATTTACTTTACACTCCATTGTTGATTTAGAGCCACTGTGGGATTTTTGCATAGTGCAGCGCTCATTGCATTAATAAATGCACTTTAATTAATAAGTGTGAATTTATGGATTGATTGATTGATAACTCACAATTACCTGAAGAAGTTGACTTTTGCTCAGGGACTTTGCAAGATTTTACACATCTTCTGTCATTGCTCTGATTTTGTTGAACTTTAGAAACATTTCAAGTGGCAAGTCTGCAAGTTAATTTAATAAAGTTGCATAAGACATTTACGATATAAATATTTAATATGAACGAAGGCCACCATCCATTCTATGAATTGAAATTGTGGTAAATAAAATATATGTTGACATAAATCAATGGCGTTATATCATAATGGCTAATGGTGTGCACGTTGTGATGTAAGTGGTAGAAGTGGTGGGGGTTCAATTCCAAGAGAGACAGCAAAATAATAAGAGCACCATTGGAATGGGAGTGTAATCGATACTGGGAAGGTTAAACAAATATCTGAGCTAGCTGCCATGTGTAAAAACTATGCCAAAGGTATGATTAATCAGAAGAGGTACAATATTTTTTACAAATATCAACAACACAAGGAACAACAAGAGTTTACACATTAATAAATTAATATAACGTATCCAAATTTATACCAAATTTAAGACTATCCAATACACTAATATAAATATTAAACTTACAAACTTAGGCCTATTCAAGTATATACTTTAAAAAATACTATTTAACAAAATTGAGTGCTTGGTTTAATTCACTGCTCCTGGTGCTCCTCATTCACAAAACAATATACAAAAAGTAATCAAAGCAACTTTATACTATTTACTTCTATAAAGTGTTATTTACTAACATCCATCAGGAGTCTGTTCTAACTGCTGTTTCAGAAAACGATCTTTATTCAGATTGGAATCACTGAAGTAAAACTCCATCTGCAATCAAATATATTAGTACTACATTTAGGGATTGATTCTCGTTAACCATAAAGGCTAAAGCTAAAGCCGAAGTTAACGTCAGTTTCATCTCTTGACAGAGATATCATTGACGAGCGAGCCTCGGAATCGAACCCCGCACATACTGATCCCAAGTCGGAAACCTAACCGATGTAAGTACTGGCTCCTGCCAGAAAGACTCCATACAAGAAAGAGTTTAGAAATAACATGTAATATGAACTAACATTGATAGATAGTATAGTTCACAACTATGAGACAATATACATATTTAATAATAGGCAGATCTATCTGATTAGTTACATATTTAAAGCAAAAAATTTATTAAGAAAATACGATGAATTTACTTTTATAAGCTTCTTATTATCTTAATTGTTAGCTGAACAGTGAACATAGCTCCAGAAAAGCTGAAAATTATGAGTGATTCCATGTCAACTCAAGCAAAAAAAATTAAAATTAGCACCCTCTAGTCTCCGATTTTATAGAAATTCTCAATTTTGACAAATTTTGGGTCAAAAACACCAACTTATTGGTTTTCTCAAAAATCAGTCGAACGGTTGATGGATCGAAATTTGGGTCAAAAGCTCGACCAAATTCTTCAAAAGGCTGAATCCTGAAAACTATTGCAGCTACAGACTTCATGTTGGTGTCATTTTCTTTGTAATAAAGATATCTATCTATATAGGCCTAGTTAACCTGTTTTTAAGTTATGGTATGATGTCCCTTCACAAAATCGAATCAAATTTTTTAATCATGATTTTTGTCAACCCGAACTCCAGAAAAAAAGTCAGTAATAAAGACTACTCTGATATCTACAAAATCCTGAAAAAATCTCAGATGTATTATTTATTGTTTTTGAGATAAATAATTATTTTTGAGAGAAAAACACTCTGGAAACACCTTTTTCAAACTAAATTCAAACAATGTATATTATTAGTAACCTGTGAGAATAGTCATAAAAGGTGTTCCTGGGGTGTTTTTTAAATCTCAAATACAATTGTTTTTGTCAAAAATAAGAAAAAATACATCTGAGATTTTTCAGGGTTTGTAAATACTAGGGTAGGCTTGTTCCGAATTTTTTTCAGATTTTTTTCTGCAATTCAGGTCGACAAAAAACATAGTAAAAACTTTGATTCTAATTTGTGAAGGGAAAACATACAAAGTTGCTTAAATACAAAGTACATATTTAGATAGCTATCTTTATTACTAAGAAAATGACACCAACATGAGGTTTGTAGCTTAAATAGTTTTCTAGATACAACCTTTTGAAGATTTGGGGTCAAGGCTTTGACCTAAATTTCGACCCGTCTGTAACTTTTGAACTGTTCCACCGATTGTAGCGAAACCAAAAAATCTGAGTTTTTTTTACAAAAAATTAGTCAAGAGTGAGAATTTCATTGATATCTGAGTCTATAGGGTGTTATACATTGGTTGAGTTGACATGGAATGACCCTTATATCTCATTTAATAACACAATGGACATTGGATATTCTTACATACTACCGTAAGAATATCCAATAGCGTCCAGTTATAACACTAATGCAAATTTAACATCTGTTTCATCATCTGAAGACAACATCAGAGACAAATAAGCTACCGGTAGTTCAGCAAGTTTATATGGACTTCTGTACTGAAAATACTTTATCATAACATTTTTACCTCCCTTCATTACAAATTTACAGTAAATGTTTTAAACTATTCCCCAATTTCATCACTGATATCGTTGTCTGATGATAAACAGGACGTCAAACTGTTATTTGATTTGATTTTTGATTCGAATCGGGTATGTTCTTCAGGGTCTATCTGCTGCTCATACGCCACGGGCTCCAGGTGCCTAGGTAATCAAATTTGTGTTAAACCAGGACTTGCATTTTAACATTTTTATAAATTACTGTATTTGTCAACATGAAACATAGTTCTAAATTAATACGTTGAATAGATTAAATGAAGTCACCTGTTGACGAATTTGAAACAGCAAATTGTTCGATCTTTTTCGGCTGCGTTTGTTTGATTTTGCTTCCTCCATGGTGTAAGGCCTAAGTACCGGTAAATTACAACGTTTATATTTATCTCACTAAAAATAAATCAAAAATATTATTTTATATTAATAGAATTTAGTAGAAATCATCCGGATCTCCCTTGAGATCGTGCCGTATTGAATTTTTTTTTTCAATTTTCTCTATACCCTACGGGCAGGAAGGCACATTCATGTGGAATATCTGGACAGTTCTGGGGCCTCCTTGGCAAAGAAATTTCACTATGTATTGAGTTTTGATTTGCACCAAATTTTCACTGAGAATTCGCATTATTATTCGAGTAGGGGTTGGGATTATCCTAAGCATCACCCCAAACCCAACCCGGTACTGGTTCAGAGGTCTGCCTGTACCACCCCCCTTTGGCCGATTTTCTCCACATTTTCACAGATAGTGTAGAACAATGTCAGAAAGCTGCATGCCAAATTTCAAAGCCCTAGGATTAAAACTGTTTAAATTATTGAATAAAACTATCGATAAAAATGTCATTAATATAGCTGATAATGTCATTGACGTATCCGGATATGTTTTTAGGGTTAGGGTAGGGTTTGCATTAGGGCTAGCCTATCTGCATTCTCTTGCAGCATTTGTTTTTGCCAGTCTTGTTTGGGTGGACAAGCCGGTGGTTCAAATGTTGCCAGGGACGTCCCTGATGTCGTCATCAGATGATGAAACTGACGTTAAATTCGCATTGATTGAATCATAACTCTTACCCTATCCTTAAATTGCCCTAAGAACGAACCAAATCCTACAGAAACACCCGCTAATGAAACAGGTTCGTCAATAATTTTACATGTTTTTAATCATTAATCTCAACAGGTTTAATCCTAGGGCTTTGAAATTTGGCATGCAACTTTCTGACATCATTCTACATTATCTGTGAAAATTTGAAGAAAATCGGTTGACGGGGGTGGTACAGGCATGCCTCTTAACCGGAACCCAAATCCCCAACTGTAGCAATAAAGTTAAATTATAGAGAACTCAGATTCGTAATGAAAATTCAATACTGAAGGCATGACAACAACAACAGCGACGTAATTAGAGCGCTACTATCATCGACGACAACATCGAGCAATATGAAGTCAAAGTTAATCCGAAAGACGATAAAATACAAAAATGTACATTATACGGATTTGTACTTATTTTGCACGATGCTAGGGGAGATCCGAACAACATTAATCATAAACTGATGCTGATCAGTTTTACATAACGTGCTAATGCTAGACATAGCATTGCTTTTCTATTACAAAAATGAGTTTTTAAATAAATTAGGTAAATGGGAAATTTTGATATTTTATTTCTATCTATCTGACGGTTATCACGTCCCTTGTGAGACACAACCGCAGGAATTCTCGTGTATCCGCCTAACCAGCTATCAATCCTCCGTCGAGCATTAAGGATGCACCCAACACAGTGAGGAAAGAGAACAGGAAAGTTTTCCTGTTCATGAGGATTTGGCATTACCAGGACTCTATTTTATTTCTATCTATCTGGGCGCCGTTCCGCTTTGGGCAAGCTTAGCGCAGAGTGCATGTTTGATTTTCCCGTTCCACTCATTTCTATCACTTACCATTTGTTCTAACCTATACTCATCAATGCATAACTCTGGGTCTGCTAGCTAAATCATCATTTACCACTTTAATCCAAGTTTTGAAGTTTCCTCTTTTCTTCTTTCCTCCTTTTCTTGTAGCTTCATTAACTGCTTTTCTTACAGGTGTTGAATCATCCAATCTCATCATATGACCTACCCAGCTA
>JAQFZF010003820.1:0-11046 GCA_034695365.1 Enchytraeus norvegicus
TTTCTTATCTTCTTTTATTTCTACACATGGCAGCCGTCCGTGATTACAACAGAATATGTGTTTATATGTGCAGAGTATATCGATATCAACATATAAATTCAATATATCACTTTGATTTATTTCACAATTATTACTAAGTTGTGGTAGTAGTGTAGATATTTGTTCTCACCCTTGACGTACGTGATTAATGGCCGTCCATAATATGTGTCTCAATATCGTCTTATTCGTGATATTATTCACGAACAAGTCCCATGACAAATATGGAATAAATCATAATAATATATCGATCAATGAAATCGATTTGTGTCTAAGCTAACACTGTTTATTACATACCGTTGCTCACAAGGTTCTTTCTATCCTAACTAAAAACTAAATTAATAAATATAGACTAAATTGTTTATTGCCGTATATAACTTTCAACTTAGTTACTTTATATACATGTAGTAGGCTACGTATTCCCGAACTGTTCAATTGTTCATCATTATGTAAACTTTTAATATATAAAATGCATTTTCTGTTAGGCCTTTGCTTCTTTTCGCTAGGCGTGTGTTTACATAATAAACCCTACGGCACAGTCTCTCAAGTCTACTCTGTAGCCAAGAGAGAAAGTGACTTTGAACTCAGTAATGCTTACAATTATTTAGTTTTAGTGTATAGAGTTGGCCTAAGTAGAGTATAGAGTACCCTAAAATAGGCACACGTGGCGAATTATAAGAAATTTACTCGAATAATTCCCATGTAATCACGATTAGCGAATGATAAGCATTGCAAGTCCATTTCAGCAGTCCCTTGTATTAGGCTAATTATTAATGTCGCAATAATCAATTATCAGGTTCCAGGCAAAATAGAGCACAGACTAGGCACGAGTGTAGATTGTTAGGAACACACATGAGCAAATCTAAATGTCATTACAATTTCCACGTACACCTGGATATTTTGATCACGTTACTGCAATCCACGATATCACATGTAGATGTTACGACGTGCCTGATGTCATGTAGGCCACTCATCCAGGGGCATCAACCCTCATGTAGGCCACTCATCCAGGGGCATCAACTCATCGTTCTATTGGACCAATTGATTAATTAGGACCTATTAGTCTATCATTATCAACGGACCAACCAAGCCAACCATCCCTTCGTGGGTTGGTCAATTGGAAGCAATAAGTACACAGTATGCGACTACTTCAGAAGATTGCGCAGGTAAACAAGAGCTTGGCGTGTGATCGTAATGGTTTTAGAGTGAGGCTGGTGATCTTTCCGCTAGAATAATGATAATTGTCACCTGTGTGCCGTAAGCGCATAGACACAGGATCAGCTCCGCACTAGGAGTGAGAAAATTAGAAGTGTTTGGCAGACCATTAAGAAAGAATTGCAGTAGTCAATCTTAGAGTGGGCAAGAGCTTTAACTAATACAATTGCAGAACTATGAGCAGAGAAGTGAGAACAATGCAACGTGTTTGACTCTTTTCGTTTTCAAGTTTCAGGCTTTGGGGTGGAGCCCCCTCCTCCAAAAAAATCACAATTGATTAATTATTCTGTAGAAAGCCTTTATCAAAGGCCTTTTCACTAGTGAATGAATAATTTAATTAATACGTAATTAATAAAATTAAGAATGTTAAACCTATATCATTGTATTGCATAGTATTATATATGAAGATATTTTGGAGAGACGTTGGAAACGCCATGAGAGAGCCCTGGGATTGGACTCATTGGAGCCAGAAAATGGTGAATTAACTAAGATTTTGGTCATACATGTATTCAGATGTCCGGCAGGAAATCTAAGTATAAATAAACGTGCAATTACGTTTGTCCGTAACACTTCATATGCAGGGCTTCCTTTACTGCTAGCAGAAGGACAGTATGGCACCGAAAATCTCTGCTCAACTAATTATTTGATGACGTAAAAAGGAGGGTGGCAGAAGGCCAATCTTTTTAATGGATGGCCGAAGGCCATCCCCCTCCCATTGAATTCGGACGGCCTCGGTGGGGCGGAGCCCCCCCCCCCCAATGCCACAAATCAAGTTTTTCTCACCACTGAAAAATTCTATCCGTTTAATCCCTCCACAGGCGGAGCCCCCCTCCAATGTACAAAACATTTCACTTTTAGTTTAACCAAAGAATATATGTTTTACCTTATAATCATAAGGTCTTAATTACATTAACCTAAGCCTAGTTGCTCAGAACTAGATCGACAATAAAGTGATATCATTCTTAACGGTTTGCCAAACATACAGGCACAGCTACATACAGATAGAGGCATACAGAGAGAGATAGAGACGGACCTATCGGTAGGTACATGTAGAGATATATAATGTGCAGTACAGGGTGGGCAAAAATAAATGCAACTACTTTGACGGCTTATAATTTTGACAGTTTTTATCCGAGCGTCTCATTCAATACACCAGATTATAGCTAATTATCCATTCTATGAATCTGTCAAATATCTAAAAGATGCTGCTAACAGTTTCGGAGAAAATGTCGTTACTCAAGGATGCCTCATTTTCAGCGAAATAACCTGAAATCTGAAACTCTGAAACTCAAGATATCACCTTTATGCATGTATAGGCCTTACAATGGTAAAAACAGTATTGAATTTGCAATGAATGCATTAAGTAAATACAGAATTAGCCAAACAAATGTTCAATGTGTTCACAGGGTGCCAGAATGACTGCATTCATACGTAGTAACCACATATCGATGGCCGAGTCCACCTGTTCCTGACTCATCTCAGCCCAGAGAGAATAATGACTCGTAATAATGTTTATTGAACTTTATTCCATTTCTAGAAGGGAAAGCCTTCATCATCTGATGTGAATTTAATAGTTTTTCAGTACTCAAAAGAGGATTTTACAATTATTAGGCTTATAAATGCAGAAAGTCGTTATCTTGAGTTTCAGATTTTCAGATTTCAGGTTATTTCGCTGAAAAATGAGGCATCCGTGAATAATGACATTCTCTTAAAAACTGTTAGCAGCATCTTTTAGATATTTGGCAGATTACAATACATAAATACAATATATAAAGCCTATAATAATAAAGGCTAGGCTAATATCCCCTGCCCCTGTAATTCTAGCATCGCTGTGTCGCTGCGAATTCTTGGTTCACCAATCGCTGATGGTGTCTTTGGGTGGTGAAACCAACGTTAAAGCCGGCGCTGTCCTTTGCTGCTTTTTCACACCAATATGCCGAACTACACTCACCTTTAAGTCGTAATTGTAGTGCTCTGCTTTCAGGTAGACAGCTGAACCTAGTGTGGGAGAGTCAATTATAGAATGGTGCCGAACCTGAATTATAAAATCAAATCAAAATCAAATAGCCTAACGGTTAAACGTCCGGTTCATACGGTAGAGGCAATGATAACAAATAATCCTAATGAAAATTGATCAAGATGTAATTTTGTAAAGCCGATTTTGTGAGCCGGGTCACGATTCATTCCTTCTTAACGAATTGTTTTTATAAAAACCACAGGGCTGTTTACACCCTGGGTAAAAGAATTTAATCTATAAACTAAGAATTAAAATTGTATTTATCAACTTCTCAGTGTTCTGAAAATCTAGGATGCACACTTCAAGCGAAGGACTATACTGGTTATATTGTATTGGACGAATAAAGAAACATACAATACTATATTGCTACATATAGGCTACCGTTAGCAAAATTGACATTTGTAGTAATATTATTTACATGTAAGCCTATACACATATCAGAATTTTTTTAATTCTCCACTCCACGGAGTTGAGAATTACTGTAAAAGTAAAGCAACAAGGAAACTAACAAAACAATGAAATGGGTACAAATTTAATAAATATTATCATAGCCCATTGTAAGTTAGATTGACTTATGCAATATAATTACATCTACACATCTCATTATATTTGTCATTTTCCATTTTGCATTATATTTTAGGATTAGGGTTGGGGTTTGGATTCTGACAAATTTATGAGGTGTGTCATATATAATACAAAGGGAAATATTTCCTACGGGCAATAAGTCACTTTCTTATTTCTGTTTTATTTCTGTTCACGTATGCACTGCTGGACATTAAACTGTCAGTCAACAAAAGAAAAGCAGAACTTCTTAACCTTATAAAAATACTATCATGAGATAGGGCATACATATGAATGTAACTGCCAGTAACGTTTAACTATTGTACGTCTTATATGCATTATCCACATGTATTCAATAAATATGAATACTGTAAACAGTATACACGTTCATATGGTACTATAATGATGTAGCGTATGCTACCTACATGTACATATGTTTACAAATGTTGTGCACGATGCATGAAAGATACAGCCGGCAAAAGATGGGGGTGCTAATCCAGGACAGCCTGGATTACAATTATTTGTATCACATTTTTTCCCCCCTTCACAGCATTCGAATCCCTGCTTCCAGCAGGGGCCTGCTTCCAAGGGCCCCATCACAAATGAAGTAAGCCGGGGTCGCATTGTAAACTGCGGTCCTGTGAGCTTAATCTTTCAATGACGGGGATGGAGAGTGTCGGCACCACGGTCGGCACTCTGGGCGAGCATCAACAACATGATGCATGAATAGGTTCATTGTTTTTGTTGTATGTTTTACTCCTGCGCTGGGGTATGGTGCATGTCATTTTAGTCCCTGTGATTTTTAATTCTCTTTGTGTCTAACATTGGTTGACAGAACTTTCTGAATTTGGTTGACGCCGCTTTGAGTATTTATGAACTGCTTATCGCATTGGTATCCTTATAGTACTCGAGGTTGTCATCAATGACGACGGTTGCACTCAAAGTTATTGCTGCTGTCTATAATTATGTTGTACTTGTGCTCGAGCTTAGGCCTATAGACCACAAGAAAAATAACACAAATTTCGATTTTAACACAATTATGAATAGGCCGTATTAATAAATATGATTGGGTCTAGAGCTACTTTGGTAGGTTACGGGCAATTTGATTTGATTCACCTATTTTCAAAATAACTAGCCAAATATAGTTCGGTCTATCTAACAGAACTTCTATATCGTTCCATTTTAATATTGGAAAGCCCGTTTAACATTGACTCTCTTAATTATCTATATTATTTGTTTACAATTTTACTTTAGTTTTCTTTAACAAGTTAATATACTACAAATATAGTGAAAATACTTTTTTTTGCGTTTTAATTCGCGTTTTAATTATTTTTTTCGCGAAAAGACTTTTCTGTGGCAGCGGCTGTCCATGGCGATTCAACGCTACAACGCTATTTGCTATCGCGGCACTTTCGGCGACATCGCATTCTAGAGTAGGCCTACAAAAGATTAATTTTAAATGTTTTTTTATCTATACTTCTTTTTTAACGTACAAAATCAATTTTATCATATTTTTTATCCCAAGGTCGTTTACCACCCAGGGCAATTGCACAATTCATGAATTTCAAACAACTTATGAGAAAATGTCCACTAATAAAACTCCGACTCAGTGGTCTGTAATGGACTGCAGGTCACTTTGTGGAGTAAAGCTGTAATAAGCTAACTCCAATCTTTGTGACGGTAGTGCTCGATTGTGTTTAGCCGTCTTGAAGAGAAGCCCTTCGGGCTTCTGAATCTTGACGTTAAACACACTCAAACCTACCTACCTAATAAAATGAGCTGAGGGATCTAATCGAGTCAAAGAAAGTCTCGTGTTACGCAAAGTTCGAAATTCTACTAGAGCAAGATTCACACTGGAGTAACAAGAATCTAACCTCGGAGAGCCCCTCCGGGAGAAGCACTTTTTGGGAGAAGGGAAGGGGGCACTTTGTCCCCTCTGCTCACCTTGCATGCAGCACTAGTGGCAGTGGCGAGGTAAGGAGTATTTCGAGATTCTATGTTCAGACACCTGTCCTAAAGTCGTATAGTCCTATCAAATTCACAGTACCAAGAGTAAGATGTCATTTAATAGGCCTAACATTTACTCATAATAAGTAAAACTCCTAGCTTCGATCTATTTTCGACACTTTTCTTATCTACCACAATTCATTGGAACGTAGGCCTGTGATAGTCAGGGCTTGCTGAGCTTTGGGCTTAGGCCAACTGATATTTGCCCTTTACGAAGCGGAGCCTGGAGATGAATTGCCAAACAACTGTTGGGAAAAAACAGAAAGATTTATTTGTTAAGAGTTTTTTATTTGTCGCATCGTACCGAGTAGGCCTACGTGAATATGTGACTATGCTTAGAATATGTGTGGATGGAGATAAAAATCCACAGATGGCACTAACATATTTCACATTTAATATATTGCATATATTAAACGCATATATCCACGTACTGTTTCAGTTGCTGGTCTACCGTGTGTTTTCTAAAATCGACAGCAGATCATCTGTTGTTATGTTGAATACACAGTAGCTGAGCTAGATTTGATTACTTAATTGTGACCGAATCTAGTTCATCTTTATTCATGTGTTTGGCTATTTCGCAATTGAACATCGAGGTCAAAAGACATGAAAAGTCTCATAATCTGAGGCTTATTAATCGGAGGAGTCACACGTTATAATGGATCGAGATGAGACGTTGAGAACTTTGCTGGATAGGTTATCCGTATTTAGTCAATTTTTAGGAAACCTCTAGTGCTATCATATTCGATCGACTTACTAAAATGGTTAAATTAATTATCCTGAAATTTTTAAACCTTTTAATAAAATTTAACTGCTAACTAACACCAGCCAAGTCAAGGCTCCGAATCAGCAAATAAAAATGTAATTACTTGAAAGTTAACAACTAGAGTAAATGTTAAACTTAGTTCTAACATTTAATGGACTTTGAATGGGGTGAACCAGGAGATTTTATGGAAAATTGAAATCGGCACATTAATCGCTATTTCGGCAATTTAAATACACCGGCATATAATTTTTTTTATTGATTACACATGCAGCATAGTTATTATTTGGAGCTCATTTCTTCCCACCGTAGGTTAGGTTGACCAGATTTTCTTACCAGTAGTAAAGAACTGGCACTGCTTTGGATATCGCTTTCATTCACACTACTTTGCATCTTGCTTTCTCTTCGGTGCATGCATATGCGATCTGGTTGTAACTGCTAAAATGCGATCTTCATATGCGATCTGGTAAAACTGCCCGTAACTTCAATCCCATAGTTGTAAGTCTTGGTACGTTCCTGAGAGCGATTTCGGATAAGGAACCGGACGACACATTCTCATTGATTGATTGATTACTTGATTGATTTATAAGCTATTATGTCATGCTTTACTGAACTGACTACTTACCCTATTGTAGGGTTTAGGTTCGGGTTTTCTCTCCTGCACATATTTAGGTTCACGAGCTGACGCATATCTTCGACGATATTTTCTAAAAACTTCTTCGTCTGTTTCTGGTTGTTTCTCAGCCGCCGTTTCTTCTCTCTTAGGCAAGAGCAACGTCTAGAGGGACACAAAAATAATGACTTTACATACTTTTTAAAATAAATAAAATGGACATAATATTATTATTATTTACATGTACATAATTCATAAAAAAGGCACCAACTTATTTATTATCATATCTTCCATAAAGGTCGGCCGATTTGCATAAAATTTTGTGGGGATGCTTCGTCAGTAAATTTGCTACCAAATGATATAAACATTTGCTACATCAACCCATTAGCAGCTTCATACCAACGTGCGAAATTTTTATGTCAATAATGTCTCTGTAACATAGATAAAGATGAGCATAATTGAGCTAAAATTTGTTAATAAGTAACAGTAACAGATGGTAATGTTGTAACAGTAACAGATAGTAATGTTGTAACAGTAACAGATAGTAATGTTGTAACAGTAACAGATAGTAATGTTGTAACAGTAACGTCTAGAATCAGTTACGTTTTAATTTAGCGATTGTTCGAAATGTTCTCTTTTTGGCTCGAAAAAGGGCCGTCAAACTTGGCCGCCACTACCCTATGGCCTTATCAATACTGCCGCTGCTCGGCTCACGATCCACACTGTCCGTTGCTCGAATCTTACACAACAATTTGTCTAGGTCATTTTTTCCAACCCCTATTCGAAAACTTTTCAATCAATCGACGTCTGCTGTAATTTTTCAGCTGTACCAAAATTCTTAATACAAATTTTGTCTTCTGTTATAAAAACCGTGTCGTTATTGCTTGTTTACAATCAGTCAACTTCAGCCGCTGAGATCCTAGCAACCGCTAGAGAATAAGTAACGAATTCACATTTGTTTGAAGCAAATTTTATTATAGATTCATCATTCGAATTTTCAGCCAAATCGGTCGAATTTTATGGAAGATATGGAAAACAATATTTTGGTGCTTTTTATGAAGCACAGTGTATGTACAGTATCTATGCACAGTATGTGCTGATGTGCTATGGCCGAACCAGTAGAACATCGGTCAAGTGTCTCGATCCTATCGGGTTTCATATTCACGATTCGAATTCCAAGGCTTGTCCGTCACTGATATAGCAGTTATTCAGCGTAACTGACGTTAAATTTCGGCAGTTTCTTTTAATAGCTCGACTGATCAACACAAATTTGTACACCCAGTTGGCAGCGCACAGTTCACTGTCTAAGCTCAATGATGAATCTAATAGACCTACGTTGATCTTCCCCTTTGCACAACTAAAATGATATTTTGTTTCAGGAGTTTTATTTTGTTTTGGTCTCTGAGGTACTTAATTTTTATTCTTCGAGTCCCGTCAGGTATTATACTACTAGTTTGTAATAAACCACCTCGGAAGTCAGAATATATATTCCCAAGAAAACAGGTTACATTTTGGGTGTGGTAAAGGCAAGGCCATTTTGATGGGACCAACTTGATGATCGATTGTGTGCTCATTAGTGAGCGTGATAGCAGACTGTGTTTCAGAATATCTACTCTGGGGGGACCTGCCAATGGGCAGTGCACTAGAGATAGAGATAGTTGTAGTAAAGAATTCCAATTTCCTTACGCAAATTAGGGCAGTGATTGGTTAGTTGGGGGTTAGAAGACTTCTGTGATTGGTCGCTAAGGTTGGCTGTGATTGGTTACTTTACGAATCTGTACTACGGTTCAGACAGATGCGTCCCGTCATCGTCTCATTTCTCCAGCAGTTCTTAGGATTGTTCTATATTCTACCCCAATCAAAAATCACCGAAAAAAAATCACCGAAGCTCTTAGTACAGGTAATTCTCTGTCTTCCTCTGCAAAGTTTCCCTTCGATTTATTCGCTTACGCCTAAGCCTTCTAAGCGAAAGGACAATGTTGCACTGGAAGACAAATTAAATTAAATTTGATAACTAAATTTACGTGATTAATTTCCAATACTATAGGTAAAGCTGTAAAGCTAATTAAATTTAACGGATATTTCCGTATCCAATGATGATACTGTCAGAGACGGACCCGGTTGGGGCTTCAATCCGTGACATCCTGCTAATCGAGCAAGAGTGTTACCGACTACGATATTCAACCGGGAAAGATAGTCAAAGGAGAAATAATAAGGGCTTATTATACATATATTATCTATCGCTTAGAAAATAAGCAATAATAATTTAACAAAAAATATAAATAATAATTATTATATTGATATTTGGTATTTTATACCTGTCCAGGTATTATCCATGATGACATCGTTTTGTTCAGAGACCTCAGATAGGCGGCTGTGACGTCATGCTGTGCGGCCAAACTTTGCATAGTTTCATTTTCACCAACCTACAGATAAAAGTAATAATCTAATTATTTATTTACTTTTATGTATTATTTATTTCACTTTAATAAGTTTATTCATCAAAACTTAAAGGATACGAATAGAATGCAATGCAATACAACAATTTCTTTTGATTGATAATGTATAGGCCTACTCTATTATTGCTGTGCGTATTGGACAATTTGAAGAGGGGGGTCGGACAAAATTTCCCTTTTGAAATGTGTATGTATAAATGATAAAAATCCGACCTACCAGTGACTGATCAATTTCCTATGTTACAAACTTGTTTCAAAGATCAAATTACCAAAGAGTAAATACAGTCTTCATATACGGATCTAATCCAGTTTCTAAACGCCTTCAGCATACAGGTTATGATAGTCATGATCTAGCGGCAAGGTCGTCAGCCTCCTTTCGATCCATTACGCTCATTCGCCGGACTTCAACGTTAACGAACTTTTGGAGTACCATAGTTAAGGTAACTACTCCAAATGATTGCTAAGGTTAATACGGGTCCGGTGTATTATCCTAATGGATCGAAACGAGGCTGATTTCTACTACTACTAATTGCATACAGTAATATTATTGTCCAACCAATGAATGGAGGGCTTCGTTGATCTGTAGTACAATAGAGATTATACTCACTTTGGCCGGGAATCGAAACCTGGAGCTCCTCGCAAATTCGCCACAAATTTGCCGATGCGCTAACCAATGAGCCACAGTGACATACCTAACCTTGTTCAGGGAACTTGTAGAGGTGTGCATTCCCATGGGAATGGGAATCCCATGGGAATCCCATGGGAACGGGAATGACATCCTCAAAAATCATGGGAATTTCATGGAAATGGGAATGCCTCTGATGGGAATGGGAATGTGAAAATTATTAAATTCCCATGACATTCCCATGAAAAATTATTTAACTACATTTTAAGAGATAATTCTGACAAAATTATATAATATTAAATGTAATATGGCAATATAAGTATGATACTCTCAAATTATTTATTACTTGAATTTTATGTATAACATTTTTATCAGATAGAAGAGGTGTCATTGAATGATTAAAACATTCACACAAGGTGTGAACTTTCATGTACATGAATGTGCTAAATTAGTTAATGATTTTACAATATATACACTGCAGTGCTATTCATATCAGGATTTTGTGGACGGGTAATTATTAGAGTGGCATATGATCTGTAATTAAATTTTATTTCTAATTTCTAATAAATGATAACAAAAATCTGAATGTTAATTTGAGCCATAATAAAAGAAACTCTATCATGCCCATGACATCAATTCTATAGCGGTATATGGTTTTTTATTATTAAAGTATTTATTGATTAATGATTTTCATCGCGGGAATGGGAATGGGACGGGAATGGGAATGAGTAGATGGGAATGGGAGGGAATGGGAGT
>JAQFZF010003821.1:0-11045 GCA_034695365.1 Enchytraeus norvegicus
ATAGTAAATTATATATGGGGGTGAGGGTATTTTGTAGTAATAAACTTCTCTAAATAATATCTGTTGAGGGTGAATTCACCGCGGGATGAATTCGCCGAGGGTGAATTCTCCGCAGCTGTGCTTGAGTGGACCAGCTGGTATAACATATGCTGTCTGAGGCGTCTCTGATATCATCGTCCCTGTCATCACCTTCGGGTGAGGAACCGGACGTTTAATTCTCATTGTATTGTATTTGAAGATGATCAACCGGTCGTAGCGTTATTTCATCTTTATTTTTTATTTTTAAGTTTGCTCTTGAAATTTCTAATACATAATATGCATTTAGGCCTACATGTATTGTACATGATTGGAGATCATGTGGCAAAGAAATCCTTAGTATTAGATGAAGCTAAGCGATCGCTTAAACATTGATCGGTATAATGGGTATATAGCCTAATCAGGGTTTTAAAAGAAATTAGTAAGCTACCAGATGAGTGAAGACTACGGGTTCATTGCTAAAAAAATTTAGTGGTAATTCACAGACAAAAGTATAATTATGCATCTGCCGTAATGGAACACGTTAAGTTAGAAGCAGTTGCTCAAGAACATTGAAAACAGCATATTTAAAACTTAAAATATACACTTCGACATTCATGTAAAATAGGCTTATATACTGCGATATTTGATCCTTTTAAAATCAAATTCACTAAATAGGGGCCTACTGTTCAGCTATAGGCCCTAATTTAAGGATATATTTCAAATGTATTTTACCGGTTTCCGATGACATTTGTTTAAGGTTCTTCAGGATTAGGCTCCGATGAACCAGACCACCATAGAGGGGGTTGAGTACCTCTGTTGTCGTCGGGTTGGCTGGAGTGAACTTCTGAACTGACCTTAGCTGATTTTATCTTGAGCCATACCTCACAGGACATGCTATTTCTGATAAGTCTGCTCAGAGATACCCTCAATGTATCATACTGGATAGCGTAGAGAAACGGATTCAGAGCCAAAGTAGAGAAGGAGAAGAATGCAAGAACGCTCCATATGTTATACAGAACATTAAGTTGGTATTTTAGTTGAATCATGACGTATTGAATCTGAATTGGCAACCAGAAAATGGCGAATACACCACAAACCAGTGTCAGGGTTTGAACAATGTTTTTCTGTTTCCTTCTAAGTTCTTCTTTTCTTTTTAACATCACGGTATCTTGAACTATTGTAAACTGGCGACGGACTACCAGATATATTCTAACGTTACAGTAGGAGATCAGTACAATTGGGACTGTGTAATTCATCATGAAGCTGAAAATTCCTTGCGCTTTTTGAGCCGTGAGTGATGGCCAACGCCCAAGGGAGGAGCACTTACCACCATTGACAACAGCTGTGTTGGTAAACACCGGTACGACGACAAGTATACCCAAGATCCACGGGACTACCACCAGAACGTATAACATCCAGTGTTTATAGAAGCGCCTGTGGAACAGCGAGTGCACAATCTTAACATAGCGTTCCAGAGCAATGACGACCAGAGAAAATAGCGACGCCTTAACTGTTATCCCCAGAAAGATCGATTTATAGAACAGCACGCAGACTGCATAATCTGTCTCATTATCGTTTCTGTAAGTGTAGGAAATCACGTCAAGATAAGTCGATATAAATATAGAGATACAGCCGAGCAGATCCAGGAGGGTTTGATTTAGTACAAGAACATCGGTTGTGGACTTCTTGCCATATTTGTAGTAGGCTAATACGTAGAAGGTAGCGAAGTTGGCTATCACACCGACTACACAGACGATAAGGAGGAAATATTGAAAGAGAAGAGACACGCCGGCGTACGGATTGTATGGAGTGGTACCAACAACATTGACATGAGAACTGTTGGTGATGCTTACTGAGAGACTTAACAAATCTGTGTCGTTATCATTGTCTCCCATTATTGACACAGTACACTGTAGATTTTATTCTATTGTTTCAGCAGCTGACCGGGTATGCAATATAGGGCCTAGTAGGCTTTGCAGGTTTTGAATAATAATAAAGTAGTTCAACCAAAATATTAGATAGCCTAACAATATAATTATAGCCTATAAATATACAAAATTTAATATAAAATAGATGCAGTAATTCTAGAATACATTTGAGAACCGGGTGACTAGCGAACTTCTGAAAATTGCATTAGTGACAAAGGATCTGGAGTAGCCAACATGCAAAAAATTTCAGATCCAATAAAATTGTTTAGAGTGGGATTGCCGACTACATTGTCAGATTAATTAATTTGGTTCTTGTGGACTGCAATTGCTTCAGGATCGGAATAAGCTCGAATACGTCCGGTAATGAATATTTCACCTCGCCAGCCAACACCAGAAATTAATTATGATCATTATGTTTCGAAGCGCTTTCAGCATCACATGTGACACTTTGCCATTAATCTAGCGACAAGGTCACCAGACCCAATTTCTATTCATTTCGATCATGCGCCGGACATGATTAGAAATATTGTAGCCCATATTGATCTGAATTATTTGTATCATTGACATAATCTTAGGCCTATATAAATATGTGTGGTCGACTAATAGGCCTACTATTAATTCAAGATATTTTAAATATAGGCCTAGGCGTATGATTTTAAATGTCAGCTTGACATTAATTTTTTTTAAATAAACAACTGACGTAGTATTTATGGTAGACATAAACTAGAACTAGACAAAGTAACAAATTGAGTTAAACAAAACCTAAAGATTAGTTCCTCTCAGTGACAGTGAGAGGATGAGGCGGCTCAGGCTTGTCTCTGATCTCTATGCACTCCCGCTCAATGCTACGTGAGTCATGATCGGCGGAGAAATCAACGTTAAACCTTTGCTGGTTCTGTTCTAGGCTGTCCAAATCTAGATGAGACTGATTTAGATTATCATTTGGAGCCTTTGTAGTTGCCTCAAGCTGCTTCACGTCATCAGAGAGGACCGACTGAACGTTAACTCTACAAAGTTCATCGCTAGATGGGTAGGTCCTGTGCTCAAGTCTTATATCAGCCAGCTTTAGAAAATCTGTAGAGGTGGCTTTGTCTGGGTTGTACCTCCTGTTCACAGCATCTTGTTTATGCTGGACATAATTATATATTTCAAACATTGGTTTTACTATTTTAATTAACCTAACGTTGGTCTACCTGTAAATGACAATTTATATTTTACCGCTGTCAGCTTTTACTACAGTTGTGTCTAAATGACTTTTTGCTAACATTATTCTGCGGATTTTATCTGCATTCTAATTTACGTCACAAGTGCTGAAAAGCCTTTGGCTACGTATCCGTTTTCACCTGATAATGCTTCGATGCACTGCTAAATTGCTAAAAATTGTTAAATGTGCGTAGCACGACGAAAATTAAATCTTATATTAAATAAAATATATAGACCTAATTCCCCAGGGCGGTTTGTTTGATCAGAATACCTCCGTCACCTGCCGTGTCTGATCCTTCTGCGAATAAAACTTGAGGATATGAAACATTTGAATATTTGAATATAATAATGCAATAATAATTGGCGTGTTGTTTTACCATTTGTGTGGGATAATTGGAATAATTGCTGAATTATGATATTGTTACTATATCAGTTCATCCATTGATGACACCTTTACATTTTCTTATTGTTTCCTTTTGTCTAGGAAATTTCCCTTTATTTGCCATTTATAAATAATGGATTTAAGCGCACAATGTGATAATTGATGTCGAATTTATACTCCTTCATCTTTGTTTTCTTGTGTAATAATTGTTTTATAAGTAAAGAAGAAGTTAAATATATCACATTATCAGACCTACATGCGTATTAATATATAATAGGTCATAATTATAGCAGACGTGTTAAAGTGTAATTCGAATACGTGCAATAAATATAATTGAGTGGCCTATACCTGTATTCCAGTAACCGATTTATTAGGCCTTAACTGAATAAATGCCGCATGTCATGCAGGCATACGATATTGTACATAACATATGGCATACGCCTACGCTGTGAACAATTGAGCATGCATGTTGCCTTCAAACACCCAATCCCCTTAACTAGAGCCCAATTCCGCAAAGGTATTATACTTTTTATTATTAGTAGGCCTACGACAGTGTCTCTGCATATCAATGCGCTTGATATCGCCAATTTCAAACGCTCTGCAGATAAAGAACAATAAGAATAGAAGAGTCTAAGATCATAATTTTACTTTGGGTACAAAATATTGTAACAATATGTCGGTAGCCTAATGACATTATGTTTGTAAATCATTTTGTTTGGGGCAAGTAAATTTCTCGTTTACAAGTATGCCTATGTTCCTCGTGTAGTTCCACTTCGTAGGCTAATATATATTATTGTTAGGCTGCCATTGAGTTGGTGTAAAAGCTAAAGCTGTAAATCTAAATTTAGCGTCTGTTTCCTTATCGAAGAATACTGTCAGAGACTGAAAACTTTTTCTGGCGAATACGTTTTTCGAGCGAACGTGTTTTATAAACAATATTTATAAACATTTCGGGCAGAATGAACTTAATTTTATTTAAATTTATTTAATCGGCATAACGGTTTCTAAATTTTTAAACCCCCACCCCTCCCCAGTAATAAAGTAGGCCTACCCCTACACCTATGAACTTATGTGCATTACTGTATGACAACAATAATGACTGGCCTATGAATGTACGACGTTGTGTGCCTGTTTAATTATATTTTGCCTCTTAATTAAAATACAATTTAATTATATTTTACCTCTAAGTTAGAATAGACATGTTGAGCTCGTGCTTCCGATCTTCTGCTGTCATTTGACTCCTGATTAATAGTCACCAATCACGTTTAGATATGAGGTAAACAACTTATAATCACTGAGAGGTTATATCAGATAATATGTGGAGAATAGTGACTTTACTAGGAAGATGACTGGATTTTTCTCTCAATTAACTCATACATGTAGGCCTTTCCTTGTTCACGCGGAAATAACATTGGCAATGCTAATTTCGATTATTTCGCTGACAAAGCGGAAAACACTCGAATGCTTATGCTTAATTAGTCACTAGTTCTGAACTGAAATAGTGCAGCTCTGTACGATATAATGTATGTAAAGTTTAATTGTTATTTACCACGAAAATTTTCAATTTAATTTAAATAAAGGAATTGTATTTCTTTCATAAATGAATTTTGCTCGTTTCTATCTTCAATAGGACATGACATTTCTGAATCAAATCTATAATGTAAATATTTGCATATTATGTTCTTTACGCCAGGTATGGGAGAAGAATGATAAGAGGCAGCATGGGATGCCAAGAATGAGGTGGATGGCAACAAATAGGTAAAGGTTGTATGCCATATTCGCTACCGAACGTAGGCGCGGAGCTGATCCCGATCCTGAGAGATTGCAGCACACAGGTGACATAGGCCTAGTCATGAATGCGACGGTGAGGTCGCCAGCCCCACTCTATACAATCCAATTTTGATAATCGGATCATATACGCCAGATCTGTGGTAACCTACGAATTATTCCGAAGCAGTCACCTACTACGTACTAATTGCTTCCAATTAACCGACCTCCGAGAGGGATGGAGGGTTTGGTTGGCCCGTTGTACATCCGAGATTTTACTCTCTGATTGCTCGACCGGGAATCGAAACCCGGACCGGACCTCATGCGCAACAGTCCTCACAAACTGGCCGAAGCGCTAACCACTGAGCCAGACGTAGAGACGAGGTGAAAGGATGGGATCCATAAGTTGAGGACATGAGTCAACTTGTGATAAATTGTAGGTAGGTAGGCTTGAGTGTGTTTAACGTCAAGGTTCAGACGCCCCAAGGGCTTTAAGACGGCTCAACACAATCGAGTACTATACCGTCACAGAGATTGAGGTTAAGCTTATTACAGATTTACTCCACAAAGCGTCCTGCAAGTTATTACAAACCACTGAGTCGGAGTTGATACATTGTAGGCCTACTTTGTCATACTTTGTGTAAATGTTGCCTTCAACAAACGCCTTGAGGGTGTGTAGACTGTAGACTGTAGACGTCCCTGACATCGCCTTCGAGTGAGGAGCAGAACGTTAAATCTTAATGATATTATATTGGTTAATTGATTGATTTATCGTGTTGCGTCCGGTATATTTGAGAATAGTCCAACCGAGAACTGCACGTGTTCGTAAGAGGCGACTGAAGTGGAACCGGCAGTGGAGAGTTGAAGGCTATGCGGCTATGGTTTCTGTATAATGGACCAATTGGTCACTCAAATTCCTGTCTGGCGGAGGTCTAGGCTTCCACATCGGTTGTGGCGCTTTGCTCCATAGCTACTTTGCTCTCCATTGTCCATTATATGGGTCTTAAACAAACATCTGATGCTTCCTGACCCATTAGATGTTATGTTATGTTATGTTATGTTAAGTTATATACTGTTACAGAATTTTGTTAAAATTGTAACTTAAAATGCACATTTTGGCTAAATTGTTTAAAACTAGAATCACTTTAAATATTATTCCATTGTTTTGTGTTCAATAAGACATTCAAAGTAACATATATAGTTTGCTCAGATCTAACTACCCTATTCAAAGTTATAAAAATTGAAAATTCAAAGAGTTATATAAACTTAGTCATTAAAATTTCAACTTTAAATGCATTTTACTCATGAAAATATTTTGCGTTAAGCGCCTACATTTGGCCGTGGCAAGTCACAATTTATAGGAATTAACTATGGACAACTCTCATATTATGTGCATTAGTGATCGTAAGATAGTCATGCTGACTTGTTATAATTTGATTGTCTGCTTTAGTGTTTGAGTTATTTATGGACTAGGCCTAATCACTTAGTACATCCTTGCCATGAATTTACTTTATTTTAATGATAAATTTACGATACGTGTGTTGTGCGGCAGGTATGAAGGAAGCTTCTTGGATGTGGTAGAGTTTGAGGATGCCTCTCCTGATGATGAAAGTGTTCATGATAGGTTTGCTAACATTCAAATGTCTGCAAATTATTGTATTAGAATTATACAAGTTTTATTAAGTAGTTGTGGATAGTAGATATCTGGATTTGCATCACTCTTCTATTCAATAAAATGCACATTGCATACCAATAAAGTATTGTAAATTGTGTATCTGCAAAATGTACTTGCTGCATTGGAATATGTTAAGAAATAAAAGGTTATAATACGTCTGTGCTCATCTATCATTCAGTAATATACGTTATTATAGAAATCTTCAGATTTATGCATTTGTCAAGAACAATTCATTTTCAGAATAAAATATCCTCATTAGTCTCTAATGCTATGTAAGTTTGACGTCTGTTTGGCTTACAGAACTATAATTTCACTCTATTTGCATTAATTCCTGTTATCTATCTAAATCTGATATCAGATGAAAGAATGAATGTCTCTGTATAGTAGTTGTGTACAATGTATATGTATGATATATGTCCGAGTATGTAACATTGTATTAGAGCTTTTTTTAAGCCGACCATCACTTTTTTCAATGCACTTTGACCTAAGTTGCGTTTCTTGTGTTGAAAAATAATTCAGAAAAAATATAATGAAAATCGGAGTATATTAAATTAAAAGTATGCCCAACTAATTTTAGTACTGCCTCATCAACGCTGAAGTTCCCCTATTATTTGGCCTATTCATTTAATATAACGTTGAGGCTTATAATTTTATTGGTCCAAATTCTATCTAATTTTCAGTATCCTGAACCAAATGTATGTTCAAGGCTAATTTTGATGCGCAGATTTCAGAAATCAAAACCGTTTCGCTCAAACGTATACCGTTAAGATGCAGAGATACAAAATAGATATATAGATATAGAGACAGAAATTCAAAATTTTAGATATTTGGCATATTTAAGCACTCAATAATACCATTGCTAAAATACTATTACAATGCTATTACTTCTGTGTCCTGAATTTTAATATGTCTCACGAACTTATTTGGTGATCTGATTTCATAAATCAAGTCCATTTTGGCAATTCAGATGTTGTTGCTGAAATTACATTATACTGACAATGTAATTAGCTATTCAGCATATTAAGTATTCCACAATATGGCATTATCAAAAGATACATGTGGTGGCTGTAGTGTATTTCGATTTAAATATGTGTTCTAGACTAATTTTATTGTGCTAATTTAACAAATATAAAGCATTTTGTTGTAGCACATTTAGTTGCTGAGATATGGCAATACTAAATTTTCGCTATTCGGCATACGTAGTATGAAAATATTACAATTGTTTATGTTAATATCTTCTTTACCTGACGTGATGGAACAAATACAAGCACAGATTTTAAATCAGCGTGCCAGATTTAGTCAGAAACACTGAATAGACCCAATGTTACAAAAATCATGTTGATCTTGTGTTTAATTTTTTATAATGCATTATTTTCACGGTATACCAATAGGCCTAAACTTCACCCCCCCCCCGTGAGGCAGTACTAAATATTACTTAATCCCAAAAATATTTTGACGCTTTTTTTAACTCACCAAAAGGGACAAAAAAAGTCAAGTATGAAATATATTTAATGACTTCAATTTTGCCCTTTGGAGTCTGAATCACCCTAATATGAATATCTCTTTGTACGTGTATGTGTATATGTATGTGTATGAAAGTTTAACGAGGTATTGGACACAATGAGGAGAGACTATGGCTGTGTATATGTCTCTCTATGTGTATAACTGTACATGTATGTGTCTGTGTATATGTACATGTATGTGTCTGTGTATGTGTATGCAGGTTTAACAAGGTGCTGTACATAATGAGGAGTCGCCAACAGACAGTTGTGGAGACCATGGCTCTGTATGTTTCTGTGAAAGTGTACATGTATGTTTATGTGTATGTGCACATGTATATTTCTGTGTATGTGTACATGTATGTGTCTGTGTATGTGTATGCAGGTTTAACGAGGTGCTAGATACAATGAGGAGTCGCCAGCAGACAGTCGTGGAGACGATGGCTCAGGGTGTTATGGAGATGAAGGAACAGACGACACAGGAAGGAAAATATGACCTTCAACTTGACGGACGTGTTCAGTATTTTCTCGATCGTTTCTACATGAGCCGCATCAGTATTCGAATGCTCGTCCATCAACATTGTTAGTTCTCATCTTGCCTTATTGTTGTGTGTATTTTACTGGTGTTATTTACCTGATCTGAGCTCAAATGAATGTGATAAAAATAAAATAAAGTGAAATGTCTGCAATAGAAAGTGAGGATTAATTGGTTCATTTAATTGACACTATGTAACCACATTATATAAAAGGTTTATGGGAACTACAAAGAACCGGTCTGCTAATTCATGGTCCAAGTTCTGTTCTGGATTTCTCATTAGGTGTATTTAATTTCAAGAATTTAAGCTTTCAATTACCATTAGTTTGCAAGTTTGAGCGATTCATTTGTCAGTAACATACCTGGCATTATCATCAGATTTTCAAATTTCTTTATTGATTAAATGCAATTTATAGCAAATGTACTGGTATATTTGTAGATTTCCTTTAGTATTAAAATTGTTATACTTTTGCATTTAGTGATCCTGTTTGCTAATCTGGAAAATCCATCCAAGCACATTGGCTTCATTGATCCGCACTGTGACATTCTATCGATTGCTGAAGGTTGGTTTAACCCTGCTGCTCTTAAACAATTTCTCGTGTGTTTTTATACTCTTTATATGTTAATATTTTAATTAATTTGTCCTTAAAATTTTCCTTAATTTATTTGTACAATTTTCTTTGTATTTTCTGGAAAATGTTGAAGCTCTTCTTTTGGTATTCTTAATGCATTGTGTTATCTATGGTATCACTGAACATTAAATATAATTGAGAGAGAGAGAGAACTATGTTTTATTTTAAAAAATCAATCAGAAAGTGGAAAAATCAAAAAGACAGACAACATGCATGCGCACACAAATACACAGAACAAACACACAAACAAACACACAAACAATCAGAAAGAAGGCCGTCAGGGAGGATACAGTGTATCCTATCTAGCTGACCACCTTCACACTGCATTAATTGTGATAACGTTTATCAGACAACTGTGCTACCGAATAATCTGTGCAATATATCAATAAGTATATTGGTAAAGCGCCGCATTATGAAAAAAAGTCATAACAGGTCTAAATGAAACTGAGAGTCAAGAAAATAGTGGCTAAATGCCACAACCGGCGTGGCAGCCTCATCTAAAAATGTTATTGTTGCTCGGATAGAATGTGAGCCGTGATGCAGACTTCTTCCACTCTCACTGAAACTCCTGTAACCAAAACTTATAGCTGTTCCATCACGTAGCAAATGTGCTACTTTCATTAATATCTTATAATTTTATATTGATCGATTATTATTATTATTATCGTCTGTTTCATAGTTGTGAAATACAGCAAAGTAAAAATAAAATACATTAAAATACATGTATTTTTCCAAAAATATAAAATACATAAAATATAGCAAAATAAAAATAAAATACAGTAAAATACATGTATTTTTCCAAAAATATAAAATCCACAGAATACACAAAATATACAACATACATAAAATACAGCAAAGTAAAAATAAAATACAGTAAAATACATGTATTTTTCCAAAAATATAAAATACATAAAATACTTAAAATACATAAAATACAGCAAAATAAAAATAAAATACAGTAAAATACATGTATTTTTAAATAATTATCAAATACATAAAATACATATTTCACAACTATTGCCTCTGTTATGGATAGATGGACTTGCACCATGTTTGACCAGTGCTGACTACGGTTCTCTTTCAGCACAAGTTGGTGACTTGCTAACGGACCCACTAATATTGCTTGCGCTGTTGGAGACGTCCCTGACATCTTCGTCTGATGATGAAACGGGCGATAAACCATATTGTATTGTATTCATAAAAAAGATTTTTCAATGTGTATCCACTTTGGTCTTATAAATTGATGTCACTTGTATTAGTGACTTCTGATGCCAAAAATATTGAAATCGATCAAAAATGGCCTTGAACAAGTCTTGAGCTCTATCAACTACCAGCTAATAACAGCAATTCATTGTTCATAAAAATCAACATTTAATAGGCCAAGCCTCCCTGAGTATTGTTTGACT
>JAQFZF010003822.1:0-11045 GCA_034695365.1 Enchytraeus norvegicus
GGGCAGTGTGCGCTGGTGCTCCATCTTGCTGGAAAATGAAGTCATCGCCAAGCAGAGTATGACAGTCGTTAAGAAGCAGTGGAAGTAACGACTTCATGTAATACTCTGCACTGATTTTAACTTTTTCATCCACAAAATGAAGCCTAAAAAAACATAAAATAAATACTGCCTGAAAATAAATGCCGCACGTTAAGCGTTAATTGATAGGTACGGTCCATAAACACCAATAACTCGGCCATCTGTTGATCACATTTGCTGAAATTTTCAGAAATGATGTGAAACTGGTCTGGCAACATATTCTGTAAATATGCTGCACATGGACAGAATGGTCTCGACAAAATTCAAAAAATAATTGGTGTACCACTTTCTAATACCACTTACATTATAATACCACTTTCTATTTACGTATTTACGTAATACCACTTTCTATTTACGCACCCTGTAGATAGATTTCAATAGTAATATAATACATTTGTATTAAATCATCAAACATGTATAGTTTTCAACTAGTTTGTAGTTACAACTTACAACCAAACAGATGAAAATAAAACAGAAATGGAAAAAACCATAAAACATAAAACAGAGAAAAGCATCAGTAGTCCGAAAACAAAAATCTATGATAAACACGTAGGCAAAGAATATACTGACTAAAGATTAGCAGCGTTAATGTTAAAAATGACCACGTAATAGTAATACATAAGCCTATTGTAAAAGAGCTGCAACAAACACAGAGTTAAAAAATTCAAATGCCATGCTAGGTTACATAATAAAACAATATCGATCAAAACAGATCTAAAAAGTTGAAATGCATGCTAGTTTACAACTTAACATAGTGAAACAATGTCGATGTCAACACAGGTCCCTAAATATAAAAGATATTAGAAACACGTGGTTAAAAAAGTCAAATTAACAAAATGAAATACATAATGAGAACACAAGCCTTTAAGATCAAGGCACAGAGCAGTCCCAATTAGTCGCATGTACAGTGTTTAGTATAAAGGCATTTGAATTGAAACATGATTAAAGGACGGTATATTTTAAAACAGGTCGCTTTTGCAGCCGACCCAATTTGTCGAAGTTGCAAGAATCGTCGCCGGTCGAAACAATTGCTGATGCCTCTGACATCACCCCTTGATGAGGAAACAGATGTTAAACCTCTATTATTATTATTGAACATCATTAATATATTTCTTTACACGTGACAATCGCACATGTTTGACATTTTCGCCATATAGCGTTTATTTTTTCTTCCTTACTACTCTCAAATCCTGATTATCTATCTTTGCTTTCAGACAGCGCACAATGACAGCCAGCACAGATATTCGAATAATCTTTCTGACACCCTGGGATATTTTAGTTTTCTTGCCGACTGACTCTGGGTCACTTGCATGTGAGGCAGATAGCCTACCCATGTCGCCAAATCCCCCCAAATTTCATATTAAATAATAACCTGATGGGTCAATCCAAATTTCAGCCTAACAGGAGGTCCAGGGGACATATTTCTACAGTCATTGCAATACAAAAACACAAAGCAATATGGTTTAACGTCCGTTTCATCATCTGCTGGTGACAATGTCAGAAACGACATTACCAGTGTGATTATTAATAATTTTTATCAAAATTGATCAGGCATAAAATAACTAGAAGTGTAGAGAAAATGGTCATAACCGAGCCCCACCCAGTGCATTAACAGGGGGTCAGACCAATGATGCTATCAGCGATGGATCTGAAACCAGTTTATACATTTTAAAAAATACCAATACAAATTAACCTAAAATAATCTCAATATATTGCATAATCTATAAACTCAAGGCTTCAATAGTACTACAAATTTAATGTATTATATAATATATATTATATCTATAGTAACAAATTTTCCAGTGAAAAGTGTCATCTTGTTCTTAAAACAAATTAGCATCTGTAAATATAAGTCAGTAATGCCATTAATTTTAGATATGGCCAAAAGGCCTTTATATTGCATGTTTTTGACTGCAAGTTTTTGATTGCATGGTTTTTTGATTGCACGTGTTGTGTTTCACGGAATTCTTATTGCACTACCTATGAAGTCAAGAAGTCTATATGGCGTGCTGTGCTTCAGGACGATGAATTGAATACAATGGCTATTAATAAGTTAAACAGCTTAGATCCTATCGTTTTCTGCATATCAAAATAAGAAGTCAATTATAAAATAACAAACTCCAATCATTAAGATAAAATCGTCTATTATTATAATTATGTTTGGCCTTCAAAATACAGCATTGCACTGCTGAAAAGCACAGACATGAGCAGAGGTCAGAGTCCTCCGGTCATGGCACGCATCCTTCTGCCATGTGGTCGATGAAATTCGACCCACTACTATGAACAGGGTCTGGCGTCAACATGACATGAAGTGGTATCTAGCCAGGAGGACTTCATACTACACCATCGGACACCACATCTTCTTGCTGCTTAACGCAAGATTAATAGTGTACAATAATAAGTTTAACAGAGTAAATGACATAATAAACACAAAGTATACATTCACTGGATACATATAAAGCACGAGGCAGATATAGGCTGGATGTATGTGAGTATTGCGATAGTTACATGTATACACCAGAATACTAACGGATAAAATAGAGCAGTATAAGACAGCACAAGGCAAGAGAGATAAATACTAGTTGAATGATTAGGCATCAATGAGATATTGGTCACTACACCGGTTGTTTGTGGCCTTAGTCCACAAGGCTATGGGACTCTCAATACCATCTCTGATAGTATCCTGCGATACGGAAACAGACGTCAAACTTGGCTTTACTTTAGCCTTACATTGTACATTTGACGATACTGTGGAGTTTTACATAGAGTGGTGTTTAAAAACATACTCATTGATTGATTGCCCATGCAACAAATCTTAATAAACAAATCAATGCAAATTAGACATAAATTTCAAAATGTTATCTCTGACAACGACATCAGGGCCGTCCCTTATATCACATAGACTACCCAATAGTTCATCCAAACAGTAGCAGAGAAAAAAATACAAAAGATGCCATAGAAAATAGATGAAAGTACGATTGCAGGAAGGGTAGCCAGTGGATCTCCTTGACACTGAGTTTAAATAGGTCACTGAGATAACATAGGTCACTGAGCTGACATAGGCCACTGAGTTCACATAGGTTACTGAGTTCACATCTACAGGCTAAATGCTGAGTTCACATAAAAGGTCACTGAGGTCACAAAGGTCACTGAGATCACTCAGGCTCCACATTTTCTTCACCAGACGGACACACCCGCCTCCTATAAAATACATCAATCGATCAATCAATCAATGTGAATTTACCGTCCATTTTATTATCTGACGACGACATCAGGGACGTCACCAACAACAACTGAACTACCTGCTTGCTCCACTTGAAAAAACTCTATTGACGTATTATAATACGGCTATAAGATTTTTATGGATCAATAAACGGACTTACACCGTGTTCTTCAGTTTTGACTCCTGTTCTTTTTCTGCATTTGTGACTTGCTAACTGCGTTTGAGTGGACCAGTTAGTAGGCTATTGCTTGTGCTGTTGGAAACGTCCCTGATATCATTGCCAGATGATGAAATGGATGTTGAACCCATTATAGTATTGTATCGCCAATAAGTCTGTGATCCAAACGGACGGCTATAGGATTTTTATATTATATATTATTTTATGAGATTTATACGTCCTATTGGACTCTTCAGACTATTTACATGCCATGTAGGATGTTGAAAAAGTTCTCTCCAATGTCCGATCATAATATTATATGACAGCAATAGGACAGCCTTCATGTCCTCTGAAATTTCGTTAAGATTCTGTTTCAATTTCTTATAGGACGCTTTGGATAGGGAAACCCTAAAAGAACTAGAAAACAAAATGCTGTGCAGGAAGAAATAGCCTTAAATCCAAACAGGATGCTGTCAAGATTACCAGTATAAAATTTATTTTGACAATTTAAGGAAGAAACAAATGAGTTTCGAGCAACTGAGAAACAAAGCCTACATGGGATGGTGTCGAATAAGTAGTGGCAAGGAGTTTATAGAGATCGGGTAAGTTACGGTTTATAGTGCTCAACATTATGTTAATGAAAACACCGATAACACGATAATTAGAATTATTTGATAAAACAATGAGAAAAGATTCTTTAAATGATAAACAAAAATGATTTTGTGTGATTATATCGCATATTGTGCAGTGACTAAACAGGATTGTGACACCCATTTTTGGTGCTCAAATAAATAATTAATTAATTAATAGCTAAAATATGACAGTATCATATACAAAGCTAGTTTAATACAAAAGGTGATCGTAAATTTTAGAAAACATATTTGCAGTATATCTAGAATGATCATATAAATTTTTAATATATATATGTCTAAATATATTAGATATTACAAATTTGCCAAGTATTGAGCATTCAACAATATATTATTAAAACTTCACAGCAAATGGATATTATAAAATTATTAAATTGAAAGTTACTTTTTCCATCAAATTAATTAATTAACTAACCATAAGGCTTAAGCAGAATTTAATCTCAGTTTCGCGGCCTAATTGAATATGACTAATTGTAGGCTTAATTTTGCCTGGCCTACTTTTGACCATGATGACGACTCCGACATCATTCATGGATGAGGAATTAAATTAAACCTTTTGAATTATCTTATTACTTACCAGCAGCTGTAGCGACCGATAGTTTTCTCACACTGAGGACAAATGTGTATAGTGTCCTGACAATAGTTTATATGGAAGGGTATGAGACAGCAACCGAATATCAGCCTAAAACATATGTATATACAATATAGGGTCATTCTGGCTCAAATTAACAAATTTTTAAAATAATTTTCCTGGTGACAATCTTGGATTTTATTTCCTATGGTATATCAATATAAAACTAGGAGAAATCCAAAATTTCAGGTCCCCAGTCCAAAAACTCACCAAGCTATGACCCCTGGAGTGGCTGGGGGAGTCTCGCGAATTCGAGACAGGAATCGCGCATTCAGCAAATTTTAAGATGTCATTACTCAGCAACCAGTAGAGATATCTTCATGCAGTTGGGACCGTTGGATAGATATTTTTAAGAGAATTCATTGCAATTTAGACCATGTCTCTAGGTCCTATAGGGACTGAGAATAAGCATGACAAAAGTTGAAAAAAGTTTGATGAAAGCCAAGTTTTGGACCTATATTTTTCCAAATTTAAGTAAGGCAGCAAAGTAATGATGTCATACTTATGATGTACTAGTGGGTGTCTAACCAAACATGTACTTAAAGTTAGCTTCAATTGAAGGTAAGTGGGGATCCTGCATGTTCAAAGTTGACCACAGTAAGAAAGTGGACAAACTCAAAGGGAAAAATTCAGTGAGGCACAGCTGCTACAGGTCAGCAAGTTCTATGCATATAAATGTAGAGCTTGAAATTATCTTTCCAATGATATATTAAACTTCTTGGGACCTCTCTCCCTTCATTTAAGAATATTATTTCAAATATTGGTTCGTGTGCGACATTTCTTCAATGTTGCGAATTAAGTCTGACCCCTTCTCAGCCCCTATGTAACCTAGAGACTTTTTAACTTAGACATTGATAGAGCCAGCCCTGATTGGTTCTAACTAACCCTATGACATCGATTGATCTGAGCTTAGACCACTTGGCTCGTATAGAACAAACGGGCGACGGTTATAGAACGAAGACTTGATTGACAGTAATAATGAGCAATTCTAAACCTATCAGTGGGCTTGCTGTCGTTCAATGTTAAAATAGAGGCTGTTAGGAATACTTGAAAATAATAGGAAATGTACTAGAAATGGCTCGAGGTTTTCCTTTAAAATGTAAAAATGATGTTAATATTTATAGGGCTTAGCCATTTTCTGGAATAGCCGATCTATTGTAATATATGATAAGAATCCACTTCTGGGTTCTCTTAGTCAAATTCGTTATTAACGATGGTTTAAATGGAGATTAAGTTGCATCAATTGACTTTTTCCCTATCTCTTCAATACTAATTGAGATGGTTCTAACAGTCGTACAACTTTAGAGGGCGTGGTTTAGAATTTGTCAACATTAAATAACTTCTAGTTATACTTGGTCAATAGCATATTAACAGATATTTGGTACAATTTTCTACAGCTTACCTATTCCCGCTTGGGTATGAGACAACAATGTCGTGATCCTCATCTATTCCTACCACAGAACCAGTCGTTCCCAAGCACTGCAGGTAATATGGCATTGCATTACATGAAATATTGTTACAAGCTAAAATTAAAGTTTCACAAATAACAATATTATTAGTAACATGTATGCAACCTGTGGAAGAGGTGTTTCTGAAATATCGATATATTGCTAAACTCAAAATTGATAAAATCTAATATTATTTTCTATTTCAGAACATCAACAGTCTACAGTTGTTACATTGAAAATCAAGAGGCCCTGGAAAATGCGCAAGGTTAAATATGCAAGGGCCCCATCACTTTGGTACGACCCTGGAACGTTGAAGGTAGAGTCCCGGAACGCTGATGGCTATTTTTACTGGGCCCTGGAATAGCGTTCCGCTGCAATTTAACCACTGTCAACAGAACATTGAATTTGATTGATTGATTAAGACAATTAAGTATAATTATAATTGTAGTAGAAATACCATTTTAACTTGTATAATTATACACAACGCGTATCATTATAATTATACAAGACGTATTGACATAACAGAATAAAATTATCGGATATTTGAAAATACCATTTTCTAAGATACAAAGTACAAATACCATAGGGTTCTAACTTCTGGGGTAAACAATGTACAATCAATCTCGGTAGCTGAATTAGTCAAAATTATTGCCGAAAGTTTCCACTTACAAGTTAAAACAAAACTTTTCTGAACCTTTTCTCATCTGCAATGATTCTTCATTAGTTGCTCCTTATGAGAAACATGAAAATGACTGGGAGTTCATTCGTCATACATATATCGAGGAGGGGGAAAAACGGACATTCAATTATATGAAATATTAAGATCTATTTTTACTACGTTAGATATACTGAAACAGTAAAATCACAGATTTTCAAAAATATATTACACCGAATAAAGAGATGTAGCAAAACATCCTATACCGCCCCATTATGTAAAGCTGTAAAGCCAAGTTTAAAGTCTGTTTCCGAATCCACGTTTCCTATCAGAGACGGAGATTATGGCTATAGCATAATCTATATTAATCTAATTTAATAATCTAATTTAGTCGAGTTTAACATCGACTAAACGAGTATATAATTAATTCAATCAATCAATCAAAGCGAATTTAACATCCGTTTCATCATCTGACGACGACATCAGGGATGTCTTCAACAACATTTCGTACAGAAACAACACGAGCCAAGAATATAATTACATTTGTTGAATAAATTCAACAACTGCACACCGAGTCACAACTGAATAATTAAATCCAATAATTAAATAATTAAACCAATTAAAATAGCCAAACACACACTGTTGACCCATAGAAAGAGCACAAAGTACCCTAACCAGCTGACCTTTCTAGATGACAACCCAGCTGGATGGTGGGTAGATGCATAGAGAAAAATGAATGGAGAAATGGCCTCTACCTAATCACATATCTGCTGGACTTTAAATCCCTGGGTTCCTTCACTGGTGGTGCCTTCGGGCTGATAAATGAATTCTACGAGAATAATAATTAAGTGGATAATAATTAAGTAAATAATAATTAAGTAGATAATAATTAAATGGATCAATTATGTAGCGCTGTAGTAGAAATGGCCAAAATATGATAAAATTAATATCTGCTGAATATCGCAGGATTCAAATATTATGAATGAGCAATGTCGATATAAAGCTAAAGCTAAGTTTAACGTCTGTTTCCGTGTCCAAGGATGCTGCCAGAGACTGACCCGGCTGAGACTCGAACTCATGACCTCCTGCTTATCAGGCGAACGTGCACCGACTCGGCTATACAATACAATACAATGAAGATTTAACATCCGGTTCCTCACCAAAAGGCGATGTCAGGGACATATATAATTCTATCCAACCGGGACATAAATAACTCCTACCTCAAACATGCCATCAGTCCATCCTCCATGTCCATGCTGTAGAGACTGGACGATCTCAAGGTCAAGATCTACGTTGACCTGATCACCTATCTGTATGCCTCCAGGGCCTAGCCGTGATCCTGGGCCTTGCTCTCCTACATCAATCAATCAATCAATCAATCTGTCACTATCAACATTGACCTGATCACCTATCTGAATGCCTCCTGGACCTATCCGTGATCCTGGGCCCTGCTCTCCTACATCAATCAATCAAACAATCAATCAATCATTCAATCAATCAATCAATCAATCTATCAAAATCTACATTGACTTGATCACCTATCTGTAACCACTTGGACCCAACTGTGATCCTGGGCCTTGCTCTCCTACATCAATCAATCAATCAATCAATCAGTCAATCAAGATCCACATTTACCTATCACCTATCTGTATACCTCCTGGACCTAATCGTAACCTTTGGCCTTGCTCACCTACATCAATCAATCAATCAATCTCCCAGGTCATCATAAAAATCAATCAATCAGTCAATAAACTTTCAGACAATCAATCAAGTGCCGGTAGCGGTACTCAAGTGGTTAGTGTGGTGTACTCAAGCATAAGATGATTGAAGAGTCATCGGTTCAAACCCGTGTCAGTCTACAAAAATAATATAATGCCACTGGTACTGATTAATTAGTGTATCTGCGTTTGCTGCATGGTGAACTCTTTACAGCAACGATACAATTAACCCGTGATACGGAGGACTGCAAAAGAAAAACCAGCAACTAAAAAAGAAAACCATGTAAACACGTGCAGTTGACATGATATTGTGTGGAAATTAAATACACAGTTTCTTAAATCTTCAATCGATCAATCAATTAGTTATACAATCAACCATGATCCACACCGGCCAGATAGGTATATGTATTTAATTTCCCTTCCATCGATCACATCAATGACTCAATTCTTAGATGGGTCAAATATTACTAGATTCTAGTTTAACGTCCGCTTAATATAAGCTGCAGCCTAACCTTTACCAACAAAGAAGAACTGCCATCCGGGCACATTACACCTAAACAAATTCTTCAAATTCATTACAAAAATAATACTAACTATTTTAACATGTAATGAGGCATAAATAATGTCAATAGTAGTACAAAAAATTGGACAAAAAGAGTTAGTAAAAAGTTAACAAAATTTATGATGCATGTGTAAAAGAGATTAAACATTATCTTGATCGATTTTTCTAACCGCTTACAGTTTTATTATGTACCCCGATAAATAACCTAAATTGGATCAGATATGGATTTATCAAATCAATATCGGTTTGATCAAGAATTCAGTTCAGTATTAAAATTTATAGAACCGAAGAACCTTATTAGACAACTAGAGCTCTATTTTTATTTCTTTACTTTTTCTATTCGTATAAGCCTATAATCACATAATTACGACAGAACGCACATGACTCTCTTAGTTGCTTTATTGTGTTTATATTATTTTGTGAACTCCATGATTAATCGTATCTTTGCCTTTCGATAGCGCCACAATGACTGATAGCGCAGATACACAATTAACCTTACATCTTCCAGGCACCGATATGCACCCGTGCCAAAGGGCGCCCGAGAATATTTTGTCGAATGACCTGGGTATCGTTCCCACGCCACTAGCCGTCACTCGATTCTGAGGCAAGCATACTAACCGCTTCACCAATCCCCATCGGCAATTCTTAACATTATATTATGCCGATTCGCAATTCTACCTGTTCAGTTAAATGCAGGCCCAATGCACACATTCTTGTTACATTCTTAGAATATTCGTCATTAACTAGCATATCATCGATCAGCTACAAGTTCTAAACAGTTTCAATGTCATCTCACAGGTATATTTTGGGTCAGGGAAACTTTACAACTTAACAACATTTACTTTACAAAGACACTGTAGCATTTTGTATAGATCGGCGCTTAAAAAAAATACTTATTGCTTATTTTATTGATATAGTCCTGATCATATGTCAGATCTGTTGTTATCGCTGCAATCTTCAATAGCAGTCACCCATAACATCATTTTTGCCATATATTTACAGACCCATGAAGGGTTGTCTGAGATTTAATTCTCTGATTGAGCCATGATTTGAACACCTTCAAGCGCAATATAACAAAGCACTTCACCACTGCACTATGGACACATAGTGGTAACCATCGTAATAATAATACAAGCACAGGTTTACCTCCATTTACTCATCAATGGATGATGTTAGAGACTTCTCAACAGCACATACCTCAATCAATCAATCAAAGCGAGTCCATTTCATAATCTGACGACGACATCAGTAAAACGTAAAACCGGTTCAACCAAATGGTTAGCAGAAACATGAGTTGAAAAGAAAATAGATATTAAATGGTGTCGGTCCTGTGATCAAAAGAAAATCAGCCCAAATATTAAATTTTATATCTATCGTAGAAAATTATGTGATTTATGCCTACTGCAAAAGTGGAAGAAGAAGAGCAAGAGCGTCAATCAGGAGACAAAGAGTTCCAGACAGGGGGAGCTGTGAATGAAAAAGATCGTAGATAAATAGTCTACCTAATAGTGGGAGATGATCCCTGTAGAATGAGCCTCCTTTAGCGTCGTTCACCACCTTCAGATCAGACTGTGGAAACATCAATTGCAATAAATATTTCTAATCTAATTTCAATTTTAATAAAAATAATAATAAAGGTTCTATCGCCCGTTTCCTCATCCAAGGATGATATCAGGGACGTCTCAACAGAACATATCACAGCAAACCGGTTCATAAAAATAAATTATAATCTTTGTCATTTAATGTCACTGTTAATAGCTCAAATTTTGTGATCTAGACCAGGGGTTTTCAAACTTTTTGTCCATTGTACCAGCAATTCATTCTAGCTGCTGCAGTGTACCACCTAATAGTTAGGTAACAGTTACTGTGTACCACCTAATTGTGAAACGTTAGGCTTCTAACGGTATAATGTATTCTGGCGAA
>JAQFZF010003823.1:0-11044 GCA_034695365.1 Enchytraeus norvegicus
AAAACTATCCAACCGTGTAAAAAAATGTGGAGTGTGAAAATGACTAAACTTTGTTAGAAGTCTAAAACAATGACGGCGATCTTGTTATTTTACTTTTCAAATGAATGACGAATAACCTTTTTAAATAACTATGTCATCTCAGCAGCCTTGGGTCACAAAGGGGTCAGGTATTTTCAGACTTTAAAAAAGTTATGAGCTTAAAAACAGTGTAGAATGTATCAACTTTAGGGGACAAAATATACACTGTCTCACCATCTCGAACTTTGGGGGGCGTCCCCCAAGTTCCCACTAAGTATCCACCCCTGGCATTATATGTGGTATCTGGAAACCTATCGCATTAATCCTCTTCGCAATCACTCTCGAGCAGAATTCGTAGAAATTCTCATAATTTCTTTCAATCAAGGACAGAAAGTAATAAAAATTCAATAGATGCAGAGGCAGGAACTACTGGCAAGGAGTGGGAAATTGGGATCAGCACCGGTTAGCATACGTACTAGGCCTACTTGTAGTACTGATTTGCAATCATTTCAACCAATCACGAGCCAACAAATCCGTACTTGATTACAAAACTGTACCAATGGCACAAGTTTTGCAATCATAGTAGCTTATAGGCCTAAATACCAGCGGTTACATGAAATAGATTGCGAGTTGATTTAACGTCTGTTTTATATCTGACGTTGTGATAAAAGCTAGAGCTAATTTTAACGTATGTTTCCGTATTGAAGGATATCGTTAGAGATGGACTAGGATTCGAACTTGACATTGAGCAAGCGTGTTACCGACTACGCTATTCAATCGGAACATAAATCTACAAAGTGAGACTCAACGTCTATTTCCGTGTCTTAGAAATCAGGATTGTCCACTATCTGAGATGAACCAAGCTGGAAGTCGAACCCGTGGCCTCCTAGTTATCCGGGATGTGTGTTACTGAATAGGCCATTGAACCTGGTATCAGTATGATGAAACGGACGCTAAATTCACATTCATTGACCATCATCTGATTCTAGGCGTGATCAATCACTTTCTTCTGCTTACAAAGCAAGTTTTCTAATGACAGTTCTATCACACAGAGAGAGATCGTATGTATCAGCATTGTAGCTGGTACTATGTTCTACAGCGGATAATTCATTAAAAACATTCATATCTTGAAATATTTGTAATAAATTATATAATAAATTTATACTAATTATTATAATTATTGAAATATAAAAATTGAGACGCTGGTATTCATTTTGAGTACGGTAGTCACTATTAGGTGCCGTGAAGATGTAAGTTTAGACAGGCCTACTTCTTTAGTGTTTGCGAAATAGGTTAGTAATTTTAACATTGAGATTATGATGCCAGGATACGAGATCAAATAATCCTTACCTTAGAGGCAGGGCTGCCAACTAGATCCAAAGAGTTTAACGGATGGAATCTAACAGTTCTTAAAAGAATAAGGGACGAGTACAATTTTTACAGACAAGTTATTTTACTGCTAAAACGGAAATGTTAATTTTCTTGCGGACTTATTTTGGACAGACCATTTGAGATACAAATAATTTACAGATGGTTCACAAATTTAGGGACGTTTGGCAACCCTGCTCCGAGGCAGCATAAGAGACTAGCGACTAAGTTTCGTCCAACTTTGCATTGTAAATAGACCTATTCACGAATTCAAATTTGACATAAACAAATTTAATTCCTAACCATAACCCCTACCCTAACCCTAACCCCTATCCATATACACCGCAATCATTCACAGCAGAGATTAAGACATAATCATAAAAAGTTTATTCAAAAGGCCTACAAACTGAATGGAAATTAGTCGCTAAGTGCATAAGAGAAACCAGATCAGCATTAGTAGAATGTAGCCTCGTTCAACCAAACAACTGTTCGAAAACACTATCCACCTCAAGACCACAGATTATTTGCTGTCATATTATTAAACAAGGCATTATTTTTATAAAGATTTTATTATTTTTCTTGATATTTGACATCTATATGATATATTAAACTTACTAATTTCATCAGTAAAATACAGGTTATTCTGCACAACAGATTATAATTAAAATGTTTTTATTCGACAAATAATATTCTAACGAGACACTAGATTATCTTCACAATTCTAGAACTAAAGCGAGAGCAGCGCAATAGCTACACTAAGAAAAAAATAAATCGCAAAACATTAAATATAACATTATAGTATTTTTAAAAAATACAGTACTGAAACTGTAATAAATCATATTAACAGATAAAACAAATTAACATTAATAAACTTAGGCTCATCGATCCAGATATTTCACATATATTATATGCATATCTGCATAAATATTATACATTTTATTAGAACTACAAAATTTACTATTATTTTTAGCCAACGCTGGCCAAAAAAACTTGTCTGACTTGCCGACACACCATTTTAGAAGCTTGGGAGTTGCAAACACACTACATAAAAGCTCGAGAGCCTAAGACATAATTTGCAGTGTAATCTTTGTTTGCAATGTGTGCACACTGTATAATCTATTAATGTAATGACTAAGGTCAAAATCCTATAAAGTGGTATAATTTAAAAAAAGTAAGTTTATATTAGCTGATACCTACGTATGATGCCCTAGTTTGAAGTATCGATACTTGAAGCTGTGTTCAACAAATTCAATATTTTTCATGTTATTTTTAATTAATAAACTACCAAAGTTTATTCCCAATGTTGCACAATATGTTGTGTTTCACTGTTTGATTACAATGATACTATATAAAAGCATTCATTGAGTTACCGAAACATTTCATGGAAAGCCTAATATTAATAGTTACTCTCTCAAGTTATATTCAACATTTATCACTCTCAGCATTTATTATTCAGACTATAGATAATAAATAAAATATTAAGATGAGCCTTTGTAATGACAATAATACGAGGGGCGATCTGAAAGTCTTGATCATTTCTCAATAATTTTAAAACTATTTGTCAGAACTAATTCAACTTTCACAGCATATTAACTACAACCAGACTGACATCCTTTGTAAATATAAATTTTTTATTTGCTAGGTGGCACCACTTATCAATACTCAAGATGACCTCCCATATAGACGCCCTATGGCCCTATTGAGCAAAAAGCTGTTATTGAAATTCTTATGAAAGAGGGTATAACTGCAAGGGAAATCAAAGTTAGATTTGAAAAGGTTTAAGGAGAATCTGCACTTAGTTATCCGAGTGTTAGGCGATGGCGAACCGACTTTAAGGGTGGCAGAAGTGACATTATAGACAAGCCACGTTCTGGACATCTGGCGAAACCACGAGAGAAGGGTGTTGCATGCAGCGGTGACTATATAGAAAAATAAATATGCTAGAAATGTAAGATTTAGTATATTCATCGGTAATATATTCTGTAATGTTGCTCCAAAATTTGAATAATTTCTGACAAGTAGTTTTAAAATTATTAAGAAATGATCAAGACTTTCAGATCGCTCCTCGTATATCCTATTTAAATAATAGTTTACATTAGCTTAAGAGTGTCAAAAAGTTAATTTCAAACATTTCAAAAATATTTTGGTTTAATTAAACTAGACATATGGCATTGGGTCCTGCCGTTAGACAGTGCACTGAGAGAGAGAGAGAAAGAGAGAAACTAGACATAAAATCAGACAAGTTTAAAAATTCTAGCACAAAAAAGCAACTACACATGTGCAGATAGGACAAAGATAAAGAAAATATATCAAAGTCAGTAAAATATTTAATATTATGATACTAGACTATTACAACTGATAGTTATTCCAGATAACTATTATTGTTGTAGCAGTTGTGACAACAAAACTCAATACACATTCAGATGTAGTAGTACTACTAAGTACTACAAGCAGAGTTCTTAATTTTACGCCAGCCTACACTTTATTTAATCCATCGATCTGTCAAAAACGTAATTAGTTTTTAATCAAATCAACTGTCAAGTTAATCAATTGTTAATCAATTGATTTAATCAAGAAAACAATCGATCAATCAATCAATCAATCAACCAATCGATCATTCAGTTTGTGATCAAGTTGACAACTAGTTAATGTTTCTGACACCACCTTCCCGCGAGGAACCGGACTTATATCTTCACTGATGGATTTACGTCAATAAATTTTTCAAAACATTCAACAGATTGTGATTAGCAGTCCATTTCATAGCCTAAAGGTGACATCAAGGACATGTATTATTACATTATAAGCATCACCACATCCACATCATTAAACCCCACCAGAACTTTTTATTAAACACAACAAATGCATAAACTCAGTACCATAGGGCTGTAAGGAATTTGTATGCTTAGCAAGGCTGCATTGTATTTAATATACTCAGAGCTGCATTATTAAAGCGTGACCATGCTACGGGTTGAAGCAGGGCTGTTCCCACTCTTACTCGATAGATTCTCCGGTATTGACAACTGTCCATCGGACATGTTAGCAATACTCGTCATAGGCAGCGCACCGCATGGAGTAGCCAAAAGCTGAACCACCGGCATTCCAGTTATCGGCGTCAATCCGGTATGCCCATCCATCATTGAATCCAATCCAAGTGTAAACATATTCACGGAATCTAAATTGATGGATCCACTTCTGGTAGACCAAACAGATTTAGTACCGAGAGTTGACGGTCTCTTATGCATGACCTGAACCTTTGTTCCATCTGCTGTACTAAAAACTGTGGCCACGCAATCTTCCATCGCATCGTTAGCCGTCCCGACAGAATACGACCCTGGCTGTCCGATGTTTACCAAGTTAGATGAAGCAAGATTGGATAACGATGCCGATGATATCACTTGTTGAACAGACATTGGCTGCAAGGCCTCGAACTTTGGGCCCGACGCGATCTGAGAAATCTGTAGAATCACTGGTTCAGTGGATCCCTCGACTTTAACGACGGGTAAGGCATAGGCAGAAGCTAACGAGGCATGATGAGCGGAGAGTGTGGACTCTGCCGCAGATGAAGTGGCTGAAGGATTTAGTCCGGTGTCCACACCGCAGTGAAGTCTGTGAGCCTCCAGGATGAATTCCAATTCCTCTTTCTCTTGTTGATATGATTTAATCTCATCCTGGAGTCTCTGCTGTTCTGTCTCTAAGCATTGTGTCTCCTGAAATCAGTCAATCAATCAAACAATCAATCAATCAGTCAATTAAATCTATCAGTCAATCAATCAATAGTATTTAATCCAGTCATGAAGTCTCTGTTACTCCGTCTAAGTGCTCATTGTGTTTCCTGCAATGAATGAATGAATGAATAAATGAATGAATCTATGAATCAATCAATCCATTAAACACTTCATCAGTCAGTCTCTAAAATTATGTCTCCTTCAATCAGTCAATCAATGATGTGTTAATTTTATACAAAATTATAAATAAAGGGCATGAAATTCGGCGAACCTAGATATCAAGTATTAATAAAAATGTAAATAGGCTACATACACCTGTAAAATTGTAAATACATGCACCTGTAAAAGTGGCCCTATATTAGTCAACATTCTATATGGAACAAATCAAGATAAGACACATGAAAGCTGATTTAAGCTAAACTCCGTAATATCTATATTGATATACAGAGTACTTAAGTCATCGTGGCATTGAACTGTGAAGTGTTACAAGTGAGAAGCAAATATATATACTCAAAATGGATATATGTTTTGTAGGCTTATGTATTGCATATGATAGATTATTAAGAGTTAGAACTACAATCATTCATAAGCTATTGGTCACTGTACCACTTCAAACATTGATCAATAGTAGCCACTGATCAATTATTCAATTGACCAATATATTGATTTCCTATTCAGCTGATCAATATAATAATATTGATCCTCATCAATATTTTTTAGTATTTCTCATTTTGACCCGAGCCATAAATAATTGACAATTAAAATGTTAAGATTCTTGGTATATATATGCCAAGTTCCATTATAGTATATATACGGTACAATCTACAATCGTCAGTACATGTATGTGTGACAAAGAAAATTGAGAATTTTCCTAATTTTGATCAAGAATTTGTAAACATTGATTGTATTGGAGTAATATTTCATTTACAGAGCTCTATCTGTAGCATAATAACTAAATATTATAAGATGGTTTATTCTTCTAATATATGTAGGCCACCCATTATGCGACTTTATTCATTACAATTTCATATTTTAATGCAGATAGACAAGCCATTCATAAAATTTATCTGTAAGATCTGTACAACAGACTTCTGCTTCTAAAATTCAAAAGGCGACAACTTGCATAAATTTGTAAAGATGGTGCATGATACTAAACACAGAGCATGATTACCTCCAGTAGAGTATTGGTTAGATCCACTCTCTTCTGGCGACATTTAGCAGCTGCATATTTATTTCTCTCTCGTCTCATTCTTCTTCTATCCTCCTCCTCTTGTGTTAGCTATTATACAACATCACATTATAAGTTATGCTAAGTTGTAATATATGAACGCCCACTACATTAGTGAAGAGTGGATCATGGATGACTGCTGCTGAGGATTGCGAAGGTAGACGTATGTCTGGCGTAAGATCATTATGAATAGAAGGTGCAAACATTTATAAAACTTTAAGTAGCAGAATTGGAAATTATACAAGAATGCTAGCGGAGTAGACAATAACTTTAGTACAAAAAATACAAAACGGACATTTAAAAGCACCTCTACATACCAAGTAGCACTGGTCGGTCAATCAGTGACTAAGCCCAATAAATGAAATAACTCAGCAAGAAATTCCAAACTACTGGACCTTAAACAGTGAATGCACGCTGGCCTAGCACGCTACAATATTTACATGTGCATTGTGCATGAGGGATGACAAGGTCCCTCATAGATGCCGATCCAGTTGATACCTTTCAGAAAAAAACCTAAATATTTTTACAAATTAAATCACATAACAGCTTAACATTCGCTTCATCATCAGATGACGATATCAGGGACATCAGAACAGAATTAATATAGTTAATTAAATAGCATATATTTCTAATTATGCTTTGACAGTAGACTGAATAACTTACAGGAACACTGTTACGTGATTTCCGTGGACCGGTTGCTTTCCTGGAAGACCCGGCGACACTGAACGAGGGACCGCCGGCGTGGTTGCTGGCGCCGCCTGAATCTGTGCTGCTGTACCCTGGGGAAGTCACTGAATAATCCACGGGTCTTCCTCGGCCCGAGGCGTAATCCTCCTCACCGCTATCATCGTCCGATTCATCACTCATGTCCTCGTGCTCACGTTTCACCGCTGACGTACCGGGCGCCATCTTAGCACGAGACTTGGACGTAGAGTTATGAGCAATGGTTTCTAGAATACGAGCTTGCTCAACGGAAGTATTATGTTCTGGTGGATTGAGACCCAAGGAATTTAAATATTGATTAGAAGTTGTTTGTTCCACTGTATTTGTAACGGATGAATTTAATCTCAAACTCTGAGTATTAGAAGCTGATTGAAGTGTGGCTTGTCGCTGTAATTCAGCAAGTACAAGAGCCGATTCGATGCCAGATAGATTTGACGGGGTGAAGATTAGCTGTGCTCCGTTCAATGTTGGTGCTAGTGTTCCGAGAGATATAGACCTGGTCTGATTGGACGATAGATTTGATGAAATTAAATCCGAACGATTCTCAGTTACTTGACTTACAATCTACAAAATTACAACAAAATTAAAATACTAAAGAAGTAACATATAATGTACCGGTCCCGGTAGTTTACATTAAACATCAGATTCACAGCGCAAATTCTTATCAGCGCTCAAAACTCGAACCAAGTGTCAGAAGAAAATTAGTCTAAGAGTGTTAACCCTCAAATTAGAGCTGCATAGGTTACGGATTCAAATTCAGCGTCATTTAAGGTACAAGTTTGTAAATTATCCGAATTATTAATTTACATTTTTATAAGGGTTTGACAATATTAATCAAATATCCATATAAGGAATCATGCAATAAAGTCCAATTCATATAGCAAAAACTTATAAACTTATATATTTTTTACAACTCAATACATTAAGCTTAGGCTAAACTTACTAGATGCGTCTCTGATCCAAGAGAATAAAAATATCATAAATAATAAACTGAAATTTTGTGGTTTAATGTCCTAAAACATATATATGTCCTAGTTAGGTCAAAACTCGTCCACTTTCAGCCTAACAATTTTTTGCTTACTCATATGATATCATATTCTTTATCACGCCTAACTATTATTCACAATATTCCCCACCTGATAGCCTGATGGTAATGACCATGGCTCACGTTTGACAGGTATGAGTTCAAGGCTCAATGGCTCCTTAGAATCAACTATACGATCTATTGGTGACGTCGGTTCGATATTACTCATCGACGATAGTGCTTCTGATCAGACCACTATTAGTAATAAGACAAGTTCAGTTTTAAAAAAATGGTATTTTCGGAATTTTTTTCTCAAATTTAATTTCACTCATTTTGGAATGAGAAATTCGTCACATTCGTCAATATAACTACAATTAGCCCAGACTTTTAGCAAAATCTCCTATCTCGCCCCATTATAAGTTAGGACTCGGATTGATACTGACTGAACTTGTCTATAGAGTAGGTTAGAGAGTTGGCTGCAGGACCCACAGGCTGGGGGTTCAACGATGATTCACTTCCTCGTAAGGGCGTCCAATTAAATACAAAACACTGGATGACTCTCAAGTTGATCTTCAATACTTTTGTCTTTGCACCGTGCGAGACGTTTCATTTCTTTATTTATCTGATTGGCTCTGGCTTTATGGTTATCGATGTTGTCAGTAACGACGGTAGCACTGTAATCGTTGCTGTTATTGTGAAGTAAGAATGATATAAGAAGTCAAATATGGTGGAGAGTGAGCCATCAAGAGTTGCCGTAGCCTATCCTAGGCTTGCGTCACTGTCATAAGGACAACATGGATAAATGCAGAACTAACTCGACATAACAATAAACTGAAAAACAACTCATAATAGTACTGGTGGCATTGATCTCAAAATATCAGGCATTGTTGCATTAATATTGATACATAGAATTAGATAAATTTTGGACGATATGGGCCTATAGCCAGGGCAGGATTTAGGGATGGTCAGGGCGTGCAGCTGCACAGGGGCCTCCACCACATTAGGGTCTTCACCAACTGCCTATTTTTAAGATGAATTTTACACTGTCCTTTCAAAACTTACCGATAATCCACTACTGATTACTATTGCTAATTATTCAATTAGTTTTAAACTTAATTGGCTTACTACTAATGTCAACAGAAACACTCAAACTAGACCATAATAATTACCATTTGAGGAAGGACCTTTAACGTGATTGGTCAACAAACTAGGTTATAATTATCATATGAGGAAGGGCCTTTAAGGTGATTGGTCAACAAACTAGGTTTCAATTATCATATGAGGAAGGGCCTTTAAGGTGATTGGTCAACAAATTAGGTTATAATTATCATTTGAGGAAGGGCCTTTAAGATGATTGGTCAACAAACTAGGTTATAATTATCATATGAGGAACTCCGTTAAGGTGATTGGTCAACAAACTAGGTTATAATTATCATTTGATGAAGGGCCTTTAAGGTGATTGGTTAACAAACTAGGTTACAATTATCATATGAGGAAGGGGCTTTAAGGTCGATTGGTCAAGAAACTAGGCTATAATTATCATATGAGGAAGGGCCTTTAAGGTGATTGGTCAACAAACTATGTCATAATTATCATTTCAGGAAGGGCGTTTAAGGTGATTAATCTGATTTTAATCTTTAATCCACTTGCTAAGAATAAAACTGTATGCGATAAATTTGCAAACTTTGTACTTGATGGCAATGAGCTATCGTTTGTGCCTAATTTTAAATATTTGGGTCATATTATAGACAATAATTTATGTGATGATTTAGATATTACTCGTGAGATTAGAAATCTATTTTTTAGAACTAATGTTTTAAAGCGTAGATTCAGTTTATGTTCTTTAGAAGTTAAATTGAAGCTGTTTAGAAGTTTTTGTATGTGCTTTTATGACATAGCACTGTGGAAGAATTATAGCAGAACTATATATAGTAGAATGAAATCTTGCTATACAAAATGTGTCAAATCCTTCTTCAATTTTCATAAGTATAACAGTGTAACTGAAGTTTTCATGTACCTAGGGTTACCATCATTTGGTACTATAGTATATAACTCTCGATTCAGTCTGTTTAATCGTGTATCGATATCTAGTAGTTCACTAATCTCCTCTGTCGCGGGATGTTTTGTAGTTTTAAATTAATAATCTTTAATACCATGGAAGAATAGACTATCCATAATTTTTGTTGTGAACCAGTCTACATGTATTTGACTTCTGAATTGCAGTTAAGTGTAGTTATTTAGTCTGTTTTGTTCTTTGGGACAGATTATTATTTTATTTTGTATTGTTTCTGTTTTATGGACCATTTTGATGTCTGATAATAAACTGATTGATTGATTGATTGATTAAAATATTTATGATGAAAATCATATTGTTTCAAGTCGCGAAAATAATAGAAAATATATTATTTCAACGCAGCTGGGTTGCATTAATAAGAGACGACTAATTAGTAATTACACTTGAGAAGTTTAGAATAAAATAGGTTGATTCAGCAACTTCTATAGTGATATGCAAAAATGATATTATACCAAAAAAATACAAAAGGATATTTTATAGCGCCTCTATATACTAGATATCTCGGAGGAGCTTTCTGGAACAGTGAAGGGAAGAGTTGTCTAGCTAGCCACACACATGGGACAAAATCTCCGCAAGTCTGGAATCTGAGAGACCAATTGGTCAGGTACATAGAAGCCATGGCCCAGACCACTTTGCCCTTCACTGCAGTATCTGCGTTAGTTGGCTCTTACGAAACACATGCAGTTGTCGGTTGGTCTATTCTCAAGTTTCCCAGATCCAACACGGATAGTTTCCCGGATCCAACACTGATTATGTATACGAATGATATATGACAGTGGAGCACAACCTCGATGAGCCGAAGGGTCGCATAAATTTGGTAAAGTCGTCGCGGGCCGCACTATTTTTGCTACCATGCTTGCAGAGGCGGGCCGAGTTTTTTCCCG
>JAQFZF010003824.1:0-11044 GCA_034695365.1 Enchytraeus norvegicus
GAGAGAGAGAGAGACAGACAGAGAGAGAGAAGATAGATAGAAAGATCCAAAACTTCAAGAATAAACCATTAACTACATAAACTTGAATCTCATCAAGTTAAAATCATTTTATATGCACGTTTTGAAGAAGTCATGTTTACCTTCTTTCCAAGCAAATTTAGATGCCTTTAGTCAAGTGTTACAGATAAGAGAAGTCATAATGTTGACACTGACAATCAGGACAGGTCGAGGCAAGATTTCTATTATTCTCTTAACTGAAACTTATAATCACTGAAACCTTTGGGGGGAACTGGGGGAGGATCTGCTCTCCCCCAATATACCAAAAGTATCGTTTGAATATTTCTTGGTAGCCTATTAGGCTTATTTCAAAGTTATTTGTAAGAAATCCTAATATTTAAATGTGTTAGATCCCAAGTTCAAAATCAAACTATTCTGAGATTTCATATGACGTAAGCTTACTGCTACAAATGTCTCGGTCTATTTATAACGGGTAGTGCATATTTACTATTACAAACTTTAGACAGTGACAACAATCAAACGGATGCCCACGTGTTGTTGCGAGGCACATAATATATATTAATCTCGATATGTCATATTACAATCCTATGTATTTTTACTTTTTATGTGGAGCCTAATTGATAAAACTGTCATATTTTAATGTTAATATATTATATATAAGCATTCAAATATGACAGTTTTCAATAATTGTTTGAAATATCGACTCGCCATAGGCCTATTATGATGAGTCGAAAGTGGTTCAAAGATGGCCACGCCATCTCAGCAACTAATGAATGCAAAGCAACGTCTTGCTACCGCTCACAATCAAAAGCAGAAGCAGTAAATAATTTTTTAGCAGAATCATACGTAGAAAATAAGTTTAAAAAGCGATGAAAGACACAGGGTTAAACTTAACCATCAATATTATTCCTTAATGGAAACAACCTGGACACTTTGCAAACTTATAAAAATGTTTGGTTTTGTGTCATTGTTTGTCTCCCCTAAACTTTGAATGCTTTGTAACCATATTTGTATTCACTCAAAACACTAGCTCCATTTGATTACCAACTTGATAGAAAACTACAAGACGTCAAAATTGTTCGCAAAAGATCTGATGCAATTTCAAGTGGTCGTATGTAAATAAACAGACCAAAATAATTATCAAATATACCTACTGACAGATTTTTGGAACATATAATTAAGGCCAGCAATTTTCTGCGGCGGGGAATCCAATATTCCGCGGGCAAGAAATGAATTTCCGCGATTTTTACCGAAATTCCGCGATACATTCCACTCGAGTAATTTGCGTTATCAGTTGTTCAGAACTTGTCATAAGTGAATCAAAAATTAAATTATTTCACATAAATCACAATTCATAGTAATGGACTCATAGACTAGTCATTGATGCATAGTCTCATGGACTCATAGACTAGTCATTGATGCATAGTCTCATGGACTCATAGCCATAGAGTCTAATTACTAATTAAAAAAGCCAATCCATTAATGCTTATTCACAGTATTGACATTATAAATGCAGTTTACCATATATAGGCGGTTGGACCCTAGTACCCCTCAAATTTTGGGATATTTGGGTGGGGGCGTCGAGGCTATTGAGGGGCCTGACCTCCTCATAATTTGTGCACTGAATTCATAATATATTTTGGCAACTATAGACCTACATGTATAATAGATCATGAAGCCACTCGCAAATTATCTCAGGGTAGGTCAAGTTGGAGTCAAATCGAATTCCGTCAACTGTAGGCCTATTGAGCGATTATGGTCATCATGCAATAGTTGGCACACCAGAAAAAAGGGGAAGAGGGCGATAAGCCCCGGGCTCGGGCCTAAAACCGTATCGGGCCTAGAACCGCACCCCGGGCCTAGAACCGCGCCCACCGGGCCTAGAACCGTGACTACACAGTGAACGCAATGTCATCATGCATAGCCTATCATACCAGTAGAAAGTACACTCAGATAGCTACGCCCATATGACATAGCTACATAGCCTATATGACATAGCTACGTGTATGACTTAATATAAGCTACTATAGCCTACTTATCTACCATACTAGATTTATTTTTTTATCTACAGTAGAAGAGTGATAACAGTATATCGATAAGGGCATTTCAAATTAAAAAATTTCATTAGCACAAACTACCTCGCTTTGGGGGGTGGGGGGGGGTGGCATAATTTTATTGCTCGCTACGCTCGCGAAAATTGTGTTCCAAGGGCAGTAGCGTTGTTTCGCCAAGTAGCGGTTCTAGGGGCCGGGGCCGAGGGGCCATGGTCCACAAATTTTCAAATGGATCCCAAAATATTTTCATGGCCCCCAAAATTCTCTATGTACTATTGATATAGGAAGTATAGATCATATTTTGGGTGCCATAGCCACCCTTCCACCCAAAAAATATATATATTTCGGTGTAGAACCGCCGCTGGTTAAGCCCCTGGACCCTGGTAGTAGGTTTTCTATATCTTTATACCGTAGTCTAAGTCTAATGCATGGAATTCGAATGATCGGTCTACTGATTCCGGTTATAACATGGACCACTTTCTATAAGCCTCTATAATGTTATATAGTTCTATAGGCCTACCTATAATGGAACCGCCAGTGATGGACAGTTAACTAAAAAAAGTAGTTTGACTAAACTATTTCTTCTTCTTCTTCTAAGTATCCTGCCGGTCCCCAGCGCAGACGGTCATGGTGTTTCATTTTTCTCTGTCTGTCGTGTTTCTGATCATTTCTACTTCTCCTACGTTCATACGTTCACTGGGACTCTTTGCATAGGTAATTCTATGTCTTCCCTTGGAACGCTTTCCTTCAATTTTTCCGCTTATGATTTTTCTCTTTATTTCTTTATTTCTTCCTCATAACACACCAAAAAAACTCCTCTGTCTGTTCCGCACAGTATTTATTATATATTATATTAAACTATTTAGTTAACTAAAAAAGTAGTTTAACTACTTTTTGAACTAGACTAAATAAAAGTAGTTTAACTATTAACTAAATAAAAGTAGTTAACTAACTACTTTTTTAACTACTTCGCTTACTTAAAATGTGCTGTTTTCTACATAAAATTGTAACACAAATTCATAAATGAGCTAAATTAAGCTAATTTCAATAGTCCACATCAAAGAAATGCACAGTACACAACAAGAAAACGTAATTCCTACAGTATTGTTTCTGCAATATAGAAATTTGCGCATGCAATCATTCATTTCATGCTTTGCTCACAATTTATACGACATTTTTAATCAAAATGTTCACTTTTAACAAAAAAAAGTAGTTTAACTAAATAGTTACTAACTAAAAAAGTAATTTAACAACACTTTTAAACTAACAAAAAGTAGTTTAACTATTGCTCAAACTAAAAAAAGTAGTTTAACTGAATAGTTAACTACTTTTAGTTAACTATTGCCCATCACTGGGAACTGCTACCTGTTTAAAGCCTGGATCCTCTTTGTAATCATAATCAACCTGACTAACAATAAATAAATTTGCAATTTATTGACATTTTAGTCGTGATCATAATTATATTTACTTTTATAGAGTTAGTGACTTCGAAAGTAAATAAACTCGATATTTTCTTACTATTGTAATTTTAACGATCGCAATAATGACTTACAAGTCAATAAATTCAACAAAGTAGTTCTAATATTCTATTAATATTAAGGCCTATATGACCATTTTATATCCAGGGTCCCGCTGTGATAAGATTCTATATTTTTCTGTACACTTTCACACATGACATATCATTACGCAGTTGTTAACATGTGTCCTTTCATAGTTTATTTTGTATTTTATATTTTTTATCATTCCATGATTAATCGTACCTTTGCAGCAGATGCGCGGTTAAACATCTAGCCCAGGTAGACCTACGCGATCAACCTACCAGACACCCTGGGACTTAGACTTTGGTTTGGGAGATTCTAAGTTCAAATCTAGCCTGGTACAAGTGGTTTTAGCCAGGATTCAGTTTTTTAGAATGGTTTTCTATTAGAGGGGAGGCGGCACATTGTTATTATTAGCAGGGGGAGGGGGGGGGGGGCATTGTTAAGTACTAACATTTTGTAAATAAATTCATAAAAATCATCAAACAAAAATGCTATCGTGGAGGTGGGGATGTACAATTGTACATACTCACTGCACATACAAAGAAAACACAAATTTCAAACAAATAAGAAAAAATCCTCATCTTTACTGCACCAGTGAAGCTCTATGCAGTCTGGATATACTCGTATCTGGCAATGGTGAAGTGAATTGCAGAATTACAATTATTAAACAATAAGATTTTTGATTGGACAATCTCTGTAGATATGTGCGTCTATCTGCCAGTCGTAAAATTAAACGCTATAGTGTTTTTTATCAGAATAATTTCATCGTTCTATTTGCTTAACCCTGGAGTTTTTACTTTAGCTATTTAGGGGAATACCACTTAACATCCAGGTACCAGTCTTGAGTAATAATATATTCTACTCGAGAATTGAATAACATGCATTAATTTCTTTTAAACATTTTATTCACATCCGCCGATTTTTACACGCGTCAAAAGCGCATATTTACTCAACAGAGAACTATGCGAGGTCGGTGTTATTAATTGTGCCTTTAAGATGCCGACGTGTCGATTGATACACCGATTGTTAACCGATATGATAATATATTGTTCAATTAGAACATCGGTAAATTATCGGACTCGGGTTCTATACGTTCACGTTCGAATCCAAGGGTTCACCAGCCACTGATGCAGCCGTTAGGTCGTGAAACTTACGTTAAATTGGGCTTAAGGCTTGATAACGCACTATTGCACACCACATTTACCTTTATTCTGACCAAGTAAAGCCTATCTGCATAGCCGAACATTATGAACATTTACATCTCGAAGAGAAGCCAATGAGCTTCTGAAACGGGATGTAAAACTTACTTCTTGATTGATTGAAACATTATGAAACATTAGATGTTTCATCAGGTACACAGTGCACACTGCACAGTACTACACTGCGATGTGCTGTGGGATAAGCTGTAATAAGCTTAAACTAATTTTGAAACGGTAGCTCGATTGTGTTGAATGGTCTTGAAGAGAAGCACCTAGTGCTTCTGAACCTTGACGTTAAACATATCTATCAAGCATATCTGCATTAACAATTTAACTGTTTCACAAGTTCAATTCACAGACGCATTAAATTTTACTATTTTATTTACCGAATCATCCATTATATTTCTCTAAATGTGACAATTTTAAGAAATTTGTTTACATTATATCCACAAAGAGATATGAAATAAAATCAGGCATTAAAAATTTAATACTCGCTCATTAAATATGGAATGAAGTAAAACATAATTGTGGCAATAGATAATAATAGCACAATGAAGAATTGACGTCCGGCTCTTCACCAGAAGGCGACGTCAAGGATTAATAACATTATTAAAAATTAAAACAGTATGCACAAATAATTTTTCAATTAATCAATTAGTTAGTTCATTTACTCCTTATTCGAAAAAGCTCATACAACCATTAGCCATTATGTTTGGCACGCCCCTAACATCATCATCGTTTGAGAAAATGGATATACAATCAATATAGTGTTGCATTTATTAAAATACATAGCTGAATGATTTGTATAAATTGACCTACAGAATCTGATATATAAACTAGGGCAGTCAATGATGCTATTCGACGACCTTCACATCATACTTGGATGAGGAAACGGACGTAAAAAATTTATTATTAGAAGTAGTAGTACTGTGTCCAGAAATAGAAAGCCTACTTTGTAAAAAATAAGGTCAATGAAATAATTAGTTAACATAATACGAGTTTAATAGCTCAATATGCAAACCAATAGTATATTTATATTAACTATTCAAATTGGTAAGTTTAATATGCAAATCAATAGTATATTTATTATAACTACTAGAATTAGCCTATTATTTTAAAACCTTATCAACTAAACTCCTATCCGGCATGGTTTACGTTTCACGTAATATTATAGTCCTGCACACTGGCTGTGTGATACAAAACATTTATTTACTTATTTATTCAATTATGAAATAGTAAAAATAAATTCATTTTTCGTCACCGGACTAGCACCGTCTTCTATCACGTTTATCACGTGTAAACATGTGCATTTGTACACAGTATTGGGAGAGCCGACTTTCGGTGACTCGTCCTAGTGGGATGTCCCCTAAGTCATAGTTGAATAAAGAGACCAACGTTAAACTTTTACTTCTAGTTAGGGTTGTTTCATAAGAGGCTTCGGCAATTATCAATTTCCTTGCCCGAAAATTGATGTCGAAGTGATTCTAACCCAACCGACAGGCACGGATTTATGGTGAGGGGGCGGGGGTTATGCCCCCTCGACCCGACGGGGGACGCCATGCCCCCTTCGATTTGAAAACTATTGTAATTTGACCCATTCAACACCTATTTTGGATCCTTGGCCCCTCTCCTCGATTAGCCTCCTTCGATTATTTGATCTGCCCCTTCGATTAAAATTGCGTGCAAACGAATTTTTTGGCCCCGTTAAAAAATTCCTATATCCGCCACTGCCAACCGACCCAGAGTGATTCCAAAATGGAACAGAGTTAAATGTAGAACGCGTAAGATGAACTAAACCAGCTTAAACGTCGATTGTGTCACCCGAAGACGTTATCATAAAGAAGATAAAATGCAGCACACTATAAGAAATACATGTGACAAGGTAAAGGCACATTAAACCACAATAAGCAACGGAACTATACATAGCATCATACACATATCTTCCAATGGATTATACTGTAGATTTAATGCATACGCCATTTTATTCAATACATTTATTATTAAACATCTAAGACAGCTAATAATTGATAGAACTCTATAAAAGGTATATAATGAAATCATCTAATTCGTTGTTAGACAAAAATATCTTAAAAGTTTCTTTTAAAGTTGCCACAAATGAGAAACAATTATTACAATCATAAATTATGCACATGATGCTATTTTTCAACAATAAATACATAACCATAAGGATATATAGTTACTGCTTTCATAATAAAATTATACCAATATTGTTAAGAGTTACATGTTGCTGTTGCTTACAGTCAGCCATGGTGCTGACACCCTACATCCAATCAAAAAGAGGTTTACGCATCAGGCAGGACACTTCTTTGTTTAATTTTGAAGTCACATTGTTAAAGAGGCGACAAACAATGTACAAGGCCTATAATTATTAACAGTCCATCTAAGTTTAAATAAAATTGAGCCACGTTCCTGACATCATCCTTGAATGAAAAATTGACGTAAAACGTTTACCATTATTACTAAATTATAGCTACAATTATACTACTTGCCACTTAGAATCCCAGGGTTCTCCCGTCAATGTAGCCCTCTGACCACAAACCTGACGTTAAATTCGGCTTTAGCATTAATTATAATAATTTTATTTATAATCATAAAATTAATACAAACTGCATAATGTGCATAAAATATAAATAACGCTTCAATGCATTTAGTTTCCGTTGCACCTTCAGTGAGACGGCATTCCAGAGTTTCGGAGTTGTTATACATAGGCATTTTTCTTTACATATTTGTGAAAGTAATTAATTTCAGTTCTCTCTTTTTGTAAAACGCTCATTTACAATCCAGGGCATTACATTAAAAAAAACTCTATTATTATACTTTTAAATTTTATGCATATAAAATACACATAAAATATTAAACAAATTATAGATTTTAAATTACTATTATAACTACTGTTATACTAATTGTTATGTGGCAGGATAGGTTAGATTGTTCAGTTCTGGTGATGGATGGCTCACGGGATTATGGTAGGGGGAGGGACTAGAATTATTGAGGTGGGAGGAGGTAAGTAGGTCAACAGGGGGTTTGTGGTTGTTTGTACTGGATGACCTCTTTGTACTCGAATGTTCTGAGCTATGATTGTACCAACTGAACCGGCAGCACAACAAATCAAATATCATCCCGATAAACCGGTGCAGCATTCCTAAAACATGCACAAAATATATACAATACAATATGGGTTTAACGTCCTTTTCAAGATCTTACGACGACGTCAGGGACGTCTCCAACAGCACAAGCAATACTAATTGGCTCACTCAAACGCAGTTAGAAAGTCACAAGTGCTGAAAGAGAACAGGGAATACAATGAAGTAACAATCAAGTGTTATAATTAAATTATAAATTTTAGACTTATATCCTAAATTTATTTGTTCGTTTATATAAAATACATTAACTTACTGAATCAATTTTAAGCAAGAAAATCGAATGTCTATGATGTATATGAGAGATAATTGAAGAAATTGTATAAAATTAATAAATAGTAAGAAAGCAGTCGGAAACTAAAGTTGCAGTCAGTAAATAGATAGTGAGAGTATTGGCAAGCTTAATCAGGAGTCATGTTGGCGCATAGTTTCTGTTGAAATGTGCGTCTGTCACATGTCGACGCCAATAAGACGCTAAAAATTCAAATGTTGTTGGAGACGGCCCTGATGTCGTCGTCAGATTATAAAACGGACGTTAAATTCGCGCTGATCATTGATTGATAAAGAGGAACTTACCAGAAGTGGCATATATTCCACCAATGATGCCACACATTCTGATGATAAACTGCCAGTATGGCTTGTGCTGCTGTCTCACATGGACTCTTATAGATGACAGGTCGTACTTCACAAATATACCGGGCAGTCCATGCTTCCCCTGAGCATGGCTAACTGTGCGATTCTGTAAACAAATAGCAACAAGGGAATATAGATATCCCGGTTGCATCTATCAAAACTGCGGTACAGATTTTTAAAATCAAATATCATCCGTTAAATCCTTATTGTATTGTATTGTATTTTTCAGGAACCAATCACAACTCAACAAACAACCATAATTCTCCCTAGACAACCAATCACAGGCTTTTAAAAGTATATTTCCAGCACTGTGATTCGTTGAATTTTCGACATTGGCAAATCTGTAGTACAAATAGTATATTTGCATCGCGGTTGGTTGGCCGAATCAGTAACACACTTGCCTAAGAAGCAGGAGACACGGGTTCAATTCCTAGCCGTGTTCGTAACTGATAGTATCCATATAAACATAGAAACAGACGTTAAACATAGCTTTAGCTTCTTTATCTTTTAGACTGTCCAAAGGAGGTTGGTGAAGAGAGCTGTGTGACGAATTTTGGTTCAAGTGATGGCAAGTGACGGCGTGGAAACGATTCCCAGGTCAGTCTACAATAATATCCCCTGCATCCTTCGCACAGGTGCGATAATCGGTGCTAAAAGGTTTAATGTGTATCTGCGCTAGTTGTTTGAAGTGCTTATACGGCAAAAATTGATGCAATGGATCAGGAGTGGAGAGATAAAATTATCCATATAGTATTGTAATGCCATCTGACCATTATCTAAACAAGTGTGTCGTGTCATGTGTATGAAAATAAAAGATATAAAATATATAAGCCAAGAACTTTGATACTTAACAACTGAATTATTTCTTGAGTATCATTGACAATAATTTATATAGACATTTTAACAGTTCTCATAAGTTTTGAATTGGGTATTTAAGTTTAATTTTATATAGTGTAAAATTAACTGTGGCTGCCAAAACATTTTCTTAAGCAGTAACTAAATTAGATAAACAGTGGTGTTGTAGGGAGATGTTGAGTGTACCAATGTGGTTGGGGAAAATGTATATGCTATGTACGCAGCACTGTAGCAGTGATAAAGTGTGTTTAACACCGCTTTCGTCACATCTGAAAAGGTATTGACAATCAATCAATCAATCAAAGGGATGACGTCCCTGACATCATTCCTGGATGAGAAAACGAACGTTAAACCTTTATTATTATTATTCTTATCATTATTATCATTTAATTGATCAATCAATGAATAAACCAATCAATGAGACAGTCAACCAATTAACTATCCAATAAATTAATTAACAATCACTGCTAGCGAAGTCGAAAGTGTTGCCGGTGGTAGTAGTCTAGTGGTTAGCATGATACGCTCAAGCGCAAGATGATTGAAGAGCTGTGAGTTCAAATCCAGATCAGTCTACGGACAAATTATAACGGTACCGGTACTGGTAAATAGTGCATCTGCGCTTGTTGCACAGTGCGCTCTTTATGGCAACGGTACGATTAACCAGTGGGACGATAGACTACCATAAATACCAAAAAACAGAAACTAAAGTAAGAAACCCTGTAAACATGTACGGTGGACAAATTTGGAAATAAAAGATTTTTAAAATGCACATATAGAACCAACCTGTTCAGTGACAGCGTACTGAAAGGTGTTTGTCTCACTAAACGTAGTGGCAACACTCGTGGGTACCACTTGTATAAAATATTGAAACATGTGACTATCTGCAACAAACGAATAATTTATTTTCGGTATCAAATGTTGCAGTCCTGGATGGATCCGGCTGGGACTCGAACCCGTAACATTCTGTTTATTAAGAAAGCATGCTACCGACTATACTATTAAACTGGGACAGATATAGGCAAAGTTATTTAGGCCTATACAAAAGAAGTAAAAAATATTAACGAAAGACAAATTAAATTTGAAAAGTAAAACTCAAGAGTGCTAATAGTCTATGCAATGGATACATTATTAGCACTCTTGAGTTTTACTTTTCAAAATTAATTATGCATTTTGCAAATAAATTACTAAAATCTTCAATTCTTCATGTATACAATGATACACGAAGATACCGTCAACGGATCTTAAAATTAATACTCAATTTTTTGATCACATGATAAGAAAGGAGTAGATGTAGATTGCGCAGAATTATTCACGTTCTCCTATGTGAAAGTTTTCATATGGATCAATAGGTTCAATTGACTAAAAATTAATTACGATTATATATTTTTATTGCTCTTAAACTTACATATTCTCCGGATAACATATTCTCCCGGCTATCGGTTTGAACACTTTATATTAAGTGTCAGGGAACTAGATAGCCTGTTGGCGACAAGTAGGCGATAACAAGGATTAGTTTGAGTTATGTGTCCGTGAACTAGCAGGTGATCTAAACTATTAGTGGTAGACGTGTTTGTGACAGTATG
>JAQFZF010003825.1:0-11041 GCA_034695365.1 Enchytraeus norvegicus
TGGGACGTCCCTGACATCGCCTTCGGGTGAGGAACCGGACGTTAAATCCTCATTGATTGATTGATTGATTGATTAAAAATTGTCAGTTGCTGTTATTGATTCAAAAATGTGTGTGCTTGATACTAGTCTTTATATTCATTGCACTATAATGTGTTTTATGTATCTAATTTGTTCTAATGCATGTGAATATGTTTTTTAAGTTAATATTCACATCCCCGGTGATCGTGGCCTCAGCGGTAGAGAGCCTCTGGTTATACATGCACACAAGCACGGTAAAACCACATCTCACTGAGGCTCTGTGGTTAGGCTGCGGCTCCTTCGGTATCAAGGTTTGTTTTGTGACTATACTGTATGATGTCCATTTATCTGCAGTATTTTTGTGTGACATTGCAATGTCCACTTTCTTTCCTGGTAAATCGTTGGAAACATTGGATCATCACTGTAACTCTCTTGCAGAAAGACCGATTTATAAACTTTCAGTGTTAAGTTGAACGTCGGCATCGGTGGCTTTAATATAAGAAGAAGTATTCAATTTATAATAGAGAATATAGGGAGGGGCATCATAACAGGAGGTTAATTAACCATGGCCTTGAGTTTGTAAATCAGGCCTAGAAGTTGTTGCATCTCTCTCCACTCCTATTACGGAAACTATGATATGCTCTCATTGCAGTTTAGAGGCTCCATTATACTTTAGAATGCTAGCTAAATTAAGGTATTTATTAATGTTCTTAATTTAAGGCTATCCTGCTATTCACGTAATATTACTTATTCATTTGGCCTTATTCATTTGGCCAGACTAATGGGCGCTGTCGGTTGAGCATCTGAATCGTGTTCCATATATACACTGTTAAAATCCAAATACTCGCCCTGAACTTATTGAGTCATTCTACCGAGAAACGCACGTTAATTTCGGCCTTACGGTGGCCTTTATGAGAATTCTATGTAATGTATGATGGAAATGGTCTCTATGGTGCTTGAGTGATTTTATTGGCCATACTCTGACGTTAAATGAACAACATGTATATTGTTTTCGTTGTAACAGGTATGGCTTCCACTGCAGCCTAAAGATGAGAGCAGTGGCAAGAAAGGATTTCTGTCTCGCAGAATCATGTTACCATTTAATGCTGACATCTATCCGCTAGGTTGTATCAAGAAAACTATGTAGCTAATTTAAAATGTACATGCTATTAACTTTATAAAAAAAAATAATGGACACTGTACGATGTGACGTCACATTAACATTGGGATGGGATGTTAAGTTAGTCAATACACCGACCTTAAATCAGTCATTAGTGTTACAATCTCTTTGCTTAACAGGACCAGGTCGTTTTAGTCCAGTTCCTTGGCTGTTTGTAATAAGCAGCCTTTGTCTTTTTAGAAAAATTTATACAATATAGCCCATTAAATCCAACAATTATAATATCGATTGCCAGCTTGTGCAACAGTCAGTTCATATCGATGTACATATTATGATCATTCATCAGTGAAATGTGGGCACTATATTTTATTGTGAAATTACAACTTTCGCCACAAACCAACAAGAGATAAATCTCATTTGGAAAATTATTCTTGTTTTGTTTATACATTTAACAAAATGGTATTATTATTATTTTATATTTAGTTCATAAATTATAATTAAATATTAATTTCACTATAAATCAATATGATCCGTTTATATAGATATTAAATAAGTTTTCCCAGCCCCAATATTTAGACCTACTTTGTAACATTTGTACAACATTATTTTGTCATGTTTTTTATTTAATTGGATACTTTTTTTGCTACATTTAGTTATTAATTCAGTATTGAGAAATTCAGGGATGATAATATTCCCATATGTTGATTGAACTCAGCAATGTTGTTTGAGGCTGGTATAATACTTGGAGCCAATAGTGAAGCCGTGTCCTACCCCGCACTCAATGACTCTGATGTACACTGGCCTTATCTACAGCTAGAGCGCACAGTAAGTTCTTCGAATAGCTATTATAATTGTGCATATTTGACCACATTTCTGCAAAACGCTGCTATCTGACGTCCCGGACATCGCCTTCGGGTGAGGAACCGGACGTTAAATCCTCATTGATTGATTGATATGCAAACTTGTCTCGTGAAGCGTTGTGCATACGATAAACTAAAGCAATTCAATTCCACATCAGCATCATCATTTCAGAAATATCTAACCTTGTCAGATGCTGAAACCCATGTTAAATTTTTGCAGTATTTACTGAAATGGATTTTAATATTTATCCTGTATGCAATCTGTGTATGATAGTGTGATGGATGGATGGATAATGATTGTTTAGGTTTAGGGGCCACCATTGAGAGGTATGATGGAGCGACTCGCTCCATGACTAACGCTGGGGGGGGGGAGGGAGATATTCTAACTAGATCAGATCGAATAAGAAGCTTGGGGGAAAAGTTATCATATATTGGACTTTTTTTGGGACGGGGGGGTGATAAAACTGTTGAATTTGGCTCGGCAGAACTTGATAATAACCAACCGAAAGCTGCACGTGGTTCGTACAAGCCGACTAACGCATCCCTGAGGCAAGATAAAGAGACCGACCTCAGATAGCAAATTTTTCTCTTAGAAAATATGGCTAATAAACTAATGTCATGGACCTGCCATTAAGCAGTGCACTGAGATATATATATATATATATATATATATAGATAGAGAGAGCGAGAGAGAAAGAGAGAGTGAGGGGTGGTGAGGGAGAACCGATTAATTGTTTCGATTTGTGAATTGAATACTAATAAGTTATCCTTGCTTCAATCAATCAATGAGCATTTAACGGCCGGTTCCTCACCCAAAGGCGATGTCAGGGACGTCCCAAGCGGGATGTGGAACTACAGACAGCATCCAACCACCAACCAGAACACTCCTCCAAATGCACAAGCCGAAGGATGAAGCGAGATCCAAAACAGTGCAAGTCCGTTATCCAATGCAAGAAGATCTGTTAGAACAGATCTAGGGTGGGAAGAGATGAGTTTTGAGCTTGCCCTGGAAAGTAGTAATGCATGTGCAAGATCGCAAATCTTGTGGCAAAGAATTCCATATTGTTTGAGCAACATAGCTGAACTAGCGTCTGCCTATTTCAGTTCGAATGTCTGGCACTTTTAGAAGATTAGTGCCGAATGAACGAAAGCTGCGTGTGGGTAGATATGAAGGTATTGGTTCAGATAGATAAGAAGGTTTACCAAAATTTAGTACCTTAAATGTTAATGAGGCTATCTTGAATTTTATGCGGTCTGGGATAGGAAGCCAATGCAGACTTTTGAGTAGAGTGGATGTATGAGAGCGAAATTTCGTAGCTTGCCCCATGTCTTTAGCCCATTTGTAGTTTACATTGCTATTGTCCTGCTTTCATCTGCCTATTGGGTGCTACTGTGTTTAGAGTCAAGTATATCTGCATCACATCTTGAGACAACTTCTGCGAAGAAAGTAAGTGATAAACTTTGGTTGTCTATTTTTAAATATTTTTATTTCTATATTTTTAAGTTTTGCTCTCATTGCCGCTCTTTATTTAACAGAAACTGTTAATAGCCTTAGTTTTAATAAATAATTGTTGCCAGTACAAAGTTAAACCTTCTGTGCTCATTGCTCAGTAATCAAAAAGTCAGAGGTCACATGAAATACAATTTATAGTATTATTATATACATAAGTTGGCTCTCTAACCTGATTATTTGTTTATATTTCTCCATCTTAGTCTATATTGACATTCCCTAACTTCATCCTTGGGAGGGAAAATGAGCTTTGAACCATTACTATTTATCTACAGGGTGAGTAAAAAAAAAAAACCCCTAGCTAAATATCAATAACTTTGCCAAACTCAAAATTTTTCATTAATATTTTACAGACGTCTAGAGGAAGATTTATTACATCTACTCTCCAAATTTGGTCGAAAAATATTCATAAATGAAAAAGTTACAGAGTATCTACGAAAAAAGGAAAAAACAAAGTAATAAAGCTTATTCCAATAGCGGTTGCACAAGAATGGATCGAGCAGCATGGTTCGGAGTTTTGTAAGAAGGGCGAGTGGCCACCAAACTTACGTGACAACAAACCTCTCGACTCCCACGTCTGGGAATTTTTTTTTGAGCGGTACAAGTGTTCATTTCTGGAAGGCTAGGAGCACTTCATCCGGAATGGGAGAGGAAAAAAAAACCTGCGCCACCTGGCAAAATAACATGTAAACATGTGCAGTAGTCATGTGTAAAGCAATTATTCGAAAAAATTTTTTTTAACCCAACCAACAAGGCTGAAATCAAGACTGTGCTGGAGGCAATCTAGGAAGACTTGCTACAAGAGGCCATCGACCTGGCTGTACTTGCATTCCAGAAAAGGTTACAAGCATGCATTCGCACAAATGGCGGTCACTTTGAACACCAACTCAAACAGAATCGGAACCAGCAACAAACGGCCCTCCTCAAAGCCACAGTTAATAACAAAATGAATGATGTCTGTTGAATAAGCTTTGTTAATTTTTTTTTTCAATTTTTTCGTAGAAACTGTAACTTTTTTCATTTATTAATATTTTTAGACCATATTTGGAGGGTAGATGTCAAAGATCCTCCTCTAGGCGTCTGTAAAATATTTATTTAAAATCTTGAGTTTTGACGAAGTTATTGAGATTTCGCTAGGGTTTTTTTTTAAATTTACTCACCTTGTATATTGTGTTATTGTGTCACAGCCTGGGAGGGCACGCCCTAGAGGTAGCTCGTAGCTGTACAGACCTGCCCTACTTCCCTCACGTCCTGGAGCTGCTCGTCCACGAGGTTCTCGAGGAAGAGGCCACGTCCAAGGACCCCATACCTGGTCTGTCTATTGATTGAATGATTGATTGATTGATTGACTGATTGAGGGTTTCATTGATTAACTGATTGACTGTCTACTAATTGATCAAGTGATAATTGGGGTTTTAATGATGAAATAGGCATGAATGGGATCAATAATAAACATTATAGGATGTTTTATTTGATATATATGATATGCTAATTGCCACTATTTAATCGCTATAGATTTTGTACATATTTGAAACTAATTATTTGGCGATTATATTTTCTGTGTTATGTGGATGCAGTACCTTATTTAATATTATTCCTAGTCCTGTCTTTGATATTTTGACGAATAAGAAGTCCATTATGCCTTTTTAGCATTTGTTTTATCTTGCATTTTATGTTGTTTTCCAGATGCTCTGCTGCCCAGAGTGGTGGCATTTGTGGAAGAGTTTCCGGAGTATCTTCAAACTATTGCTCACTGTGCTCGTAAATCTGACGTCACTGTCTGGAACTATTTCTTTGCTGTGGTCGGCAACCCTATTGATCTATTTCAGGTCTGTTGTCTTTACTGGTTCTCTATTCATTTATACTACGGTTTATTTTTCATTTATTTTACTATAGTAAATTACCTAGACTATTGTTATAACAATCTGCTTTAGACAATAATATTCAAATGAAAATGTTTTTTATATATATATTTGTGACTATGATTGCAGATTTGAATATAAGATTGTGTTGCTGTTGCTCTTTGTAGGAATGTCTGATGTCAAAGAAACTAGAAGTCGCAGCGTCCTATCTAATTATACTTCAGAACCTGGAGAAGCCATTGATGGCCAGACAGGTTTCTATTGTTCTCTTTTGCTCTCCTTCAATTCTTCCAATTTCTTAAGTTACTTTTTATTCTATTCGATTACAATTGTATTACTTTTGATTGAAATAAGGACAATATGGAAAGTGAAAGTAGATATTTATTGATGTCATTGATTTGATGATATACCAAACCTCCGACAAATTTGGAAAGGTAGGTTTTATGGTATTGTTATAGTTATGGCTCTAGTGCATAGGGTCCCCAGTCTGCTGCTATATTTTGCATATAGTAGCAATACATGACTCTTTGACTTCTGCCCATAATCTGTTCCTTTGGTCTTAATTAGGTTATTTGCTGAGCTGTTAAGAATAACAGTGTGTACTGTGTAGGTCTCTATGTGACATTTTTATCTGCAGGAAATTTGAATGCTGTTGAAGCTTTCCTTGTTTCATTTGAGAACAGTATTGAGCAATTTGTGTACAATTCGAAGAGTATACTTACATATATAAAAATAGAGTTTATTTATTATAAATACATATTGCACTTTGTACATGTATGTATCTTAAATGCAAAGAGGTTAATGTTTTAATTCAAGTTTCTTAGTTTGTGGCAAATTCTATGATATTTTACTTATATATTTGTTCTATTAATTGTACACAGCATGCGACAATGCTGTTGGACTCGGCCTTGGAGAACTGTTCATGGGATCTAACGAGAGATCTCGTACGATTTCTCACCGCCATTGGTTCGTAATTTCTCATGTTTTACTACATTATATCTAATTTGATATTGCATTGGCTTGATTTTGTTTTCTGCAAACGTGAATATAAAAACATTGAATGCTTGTATTTTATTTATCTTGTTGAATTTTTAAAGTTAATTTGATTAATGCTGACAGTAGTTTGACTAGTTTACTAGATTTTGTCAAGTCTCAATTTCTTTAGCTGCTTTTTCGTCAATATTGATGCCATCGAGAAACGAGCATATGATAATTCCGACTAGGCCTATATCATTTTTAATTGTTGTTAGCTATTTGTATAATATAAGGTTTTACTGGAGTTATAAGTTCAATCTTAACTTTACTTTGTAAATGAATGCTAAATTTGTATAAATCGACAAGTTAATTTAGTTATATTAAAATTAGATATTAGTCATGATTACTATAATGTGTGAGAGAACAGCATTGGTGTATAATCTTAAAATTGTTAGTATAATCTGTTTAGTACTTCTTATAATCGTTTATATATGACAGTGCCTACATCAGACATGCCGGCCAGCACAGTCAAGCGACTGAGACAGAACAGCACGTCCATCTATCCCGTCATCTACCCCTCCAGCCCTCTCTCTGTCGAGGGCTCCGATGACTTCGTTTATCCCTCAGCCGTCGTCAGGGGGCGCAGTGTCGGCAAGGATGACGTCTCCAGCAAGGACGGGGGAAAGACCAAGGACAAATCAAAGACTTATATACGAAGTGATAGCTTTAGAGATGCTGCTCCAAACAAGAGGTGAGAGCATGAAATTAGTGCCAATGAACTTGTGAGACCATGAAATAAGTGTACACTGTACACTGTGTACAGTCGCCTCTGTATCATTTATTAATTGTGATTTTTATTCTTTCAACACAGAGTACACAATAAAAGAAATAATAACATAAACAATGGCATCAGTAAACTATTACTAACTATTACGAAGGTGTTCATAACTATCATATTTTTATATTGATGCGTCATCGTTATACTATTTACCTTTCTGAATATGACTTACGAATATTATAGGTATTGATTCTGAATGTTTTGTGAATTCTATCTAGTGTAAGATTTATTTCCCAATATGTAACACATGATTGTAAGTATTAAACGACATAATTTTTATTGTGATATGTAGTCGACACCCGTCTGAACACCCTAAAGATTTTGAGAGCCCAGATAAGATTAACGTTGAGGCAATACTAAATCGTCATGCTCATAGACTCCTCAGCTCCTACAGACTCCACGACCTCGCTTGCTTCGCAGCCAACATGGAGGACTATCAGCTCGTTCAGTGGCTGCGTAAAGAAAGGTTAGAATACAATCTATATCTATCAATACCTATTTAACGTCACTATCATCGTCTACCGTTGACATCAGGGATGTAACATTGACTAGTGTAATCATCTATACGTTGACATCAAGAGTCGTCCTAAAATCTGAACTACAGTACAGGTATTGTTGTGGTTTTCTAGTTAAATACAAATATATATAATGTAAAAGGTATTTTTTCTAAAAAAATCTCAATACTCTCTTGGATGTTGCATGATGAGATTGACGTCCTGATATCATCTTCAGATTATGAATTGGAAGATAAACCCATATTGTTTGTATTGTATCTCTTACGTTCGGTATTAGAATTATCTAATTTATGAATTCAAGAATTTATGTAATTTAGGAAATTTCAGTTCAGATTTTGATGTGATAGAATATTAGACTATTTTAATTTAACTTTTATATATTGCTTTAGATTTGCACATGTTAATTTTTTTTAATCATTTTTAGTATTTCAATGCACGTAAGTAGCATTCATGTAAGCCACACATTATAGTCTAATACAGCGCTTGCCATAGATATAATTATCAGTGTATTATATATTTAATTACTTATTCATCTTTTTGTTAACTAACGATGATTTATATTTATATTTCTGTTTTTCAGACTGCAGTCGGCTAAAGTTGATAATTTCCTGAGTGCCTTAAAGAAGCTTCACGAAGACTTTATGTGGCCGCTGCCCATGTTATCATTGGGCGCAATGAGGCGACTCTCTTCAGGTTTCTATTTAACACCTAATTACCATCGTATCTACTTATTGACTCGACATTTCTATGTCATATCGATAATGATATTTATACTTATATAATGAAAGTGAAATCTAAATAAATCACTTCGAAGATTGTGAAACTTTGATAAGTAAATTTAATCAAATTCAGAACAGAAGTATACATGTAAGCCTGATGCATGCATTTTGTAAATTTATGCTGTAAATGCAAATGTTCAATCTCACAAATGTACAAGAATGTTTAATTGTTTATGTTGGATCCCTCAACTACTTAACTAATTATTGTTAATTTTTTGTTACAGTAACGAGCCTTGACTCGCACGCTAATTCCACTGATTCGGACATTAAGAAGATGTACCGCACAGACGCTCACAGTCTTTCGTCTATCGGTGATGGACTTGTTCATTCTGAAAGCAGTGTGTGTGCTGCTGCAGGTATGTGTGTGTGTGTGCTGCTGCAGGTATGTGTGTGCTGTTGCAGGTATGTCACAATGTGTGTCACTGTGTGTGTATGAGTGTGTGTGCTGCTGCAGGTGCTTGTATATGTGTGCTTCTGCAGGTATAGTGTTCGTTCTTATTAACTTGTTAGATCAATCAACTTTTTTACAAGTAAGTGGTAAACTAACACTCTTTATTTAAAAATATCAATTTTATATATTTTGCTAATTCATGGCAAATCGATTAGCTGTTTCAAAGTAGATAATATCACTCCAAATAATATTATTAATTATTTAGCATTGCCAGTTTTGTATTCCATTGTACATCATTGCTTGTATGTACATGCTATAAGATGGACAGCAATGAGAAGTCAGAATCCTCCTAGTGCTGTGATTGATTGATTGATTGATTTATTGATTGATTGATTGATTGAATGATTGAGTGAGTGAGTGATTGCTAGAGGATTCCAGTGTGGTATCTACAGATAGTTAGTTATTTTATTTCAAAAATACAATGTGCAAGCATATATACATTTTCAGTAAACAGAGAACAAACAATCGCGATAATTGTACAATTAGAAAAATTACAATTTACAATTGTAAATCAAAATAAATAATTAAGTTTAAGTGGTTTTAAGGTTTCCTGAGGGAACTTTCGGCCATCGAGCAGAACACCTTAAAGAGCAATCACAGTCATCACAGCAGTGTGAGGCAGACAGCAGAGACTCATGGAGCGATGATTGATTGATTGATTGATTGATTGATTGACTGATTGCTAGAGGACGGCAGTGTGACAGCCACAGAGCAGTCAGAGAGCTCTCAGCAGTGTGAGGCAGACAGCACAGATTCATGGGGTGATGCTCAGTGTCTGAAGGAGTTAGAACAACTGAGTATCGAGCTCATCAACAAGGGCCCAGCTAAGTCTGAGGTCCAACTCAGGTTCGTCTTCTAGTTCCAAGTCTCCAAGTAACTATAATTATTAGCTAGCTCTGTTTTATCCTCAAACAGATAGTTATAACCAGATTCGCCCATGTGTTTGTGTTAAAACCTCCTTTAGAAGGTGTAAACAGCAGAGCAAGAGCATAAATCGGTAGCAAAAAGTGTTCAGACTGTAGGGGACGTGTGTGAAAAGATGTGCTAAATTTGTATACAGATATCACACATGTGTAGGGGACGTGTGTGAAAAGAGCCCCTGGTAATCTATTGGACGTGTGAATAGGATGGTCACTATGCTGTGACTTTTTCACTCATAGGCTCTATGTGATTCCTGCCATGAAATAAACATCTCTGTGGTGGATTCCCGTTGTCATTCACAGTATCTGCTTTAGCATCGCCGTGCACTGCTGTGTCAGCTGACATTGGTTTGTTTCAGAAGCACTGATGTCATTGTAATTATATAGTCAATCTCTGCACATTTAATGTTATTGTTTTAAAGTATATCTTTTATAGATTAATCTCGGATAGCATTTTCATATTTATTTAATGAAATAAATATTTGTTAACCAGAAATTTAATGTTAATTTTTCTGTGTTTCTCTTGCAGGTATATGTTCCACGTTCTTGTTGAGGCGGGATGTTTAGAGTGGGCAACACTGATCAGCATTGTACTCAGAGACTCGATGTTTTTGTTGCGAGTTGTTAACCTCGCTTGTCTGGTAGATACTCCACCCGACATTGTGCTGCGCTGTCAGAAAGGTCTTACGAGCTTTGAACTGTGGGCAGGCAACGAATGGTTAGTAAGATTAATTCATGTGAAAACTAGAAAACTTTGTTACACTGTCTGTTATTTTCGAATTATTTCAATCTGATAATCCTATCTAGTTAATTGTATTTAACAAGTTGATTTTAATAATATTCAGTATTTGATTTGTACATAACTTAGAGACTATATGATCTAGTGCCTGCAGGACTGATTTTATCTCTCGTTGTTGTTATTGTTTTTACAGCCCAGGTTACAAGCCATTCCTGCAGCTGATCTCGGGTCATATAAACTTGTTGCAGAAGCTCGAGGTTCGACTCCCAGAGCCTTCGAGAAGAATGAGCCTGGTGAAGTCACCCAGTGCAGAGGGCGGAGGTGGTGTGGCTATGTCCAACATTGGAGAGACTGATGAACAAATAAAGAATAGTGCGGAAGATAATCAATCATTTGATTCTAATGGACCAACGACTACTGCCGAGTCAGCGGAACAAGATAAATCGGAGAGTGA
>JAQFZF010003826.1:0-11041 GCA_034695365.1 Enchytraeus norvegicus
GAGTCCTTCAATCAGTGAGCCTCGATGATTAGTAAGTGGCGAATGCCAGATATCTGAGTGTGCATTTATGTCTCCAGTTAATAGAAGGTTATCGAGGGATAGAAGGAAAGACAGACAGTTTTGTGAGAGTGTTTTGATTTAGCATGACTTGATCTGAGCTCTGAATGAGTCCTTCAATCAGTGAGCCAGTGTCATTGCATTGCCAGTGTCATAGAATCAGTGTCATCGCAGGTAGCAAAGGTCACACTATCTTACACACACATACATACATAGATATAGAATCAGTGTCATCACAGGTAGCAAAGGTCACACTATCTTACACACACATGCACACATAGATATAGAATCAGTGTCATCACAGGTAGCAAAGGTCACACTATCTTACACATACACGCACACATAGATATAGAATCAGTGTCATTACAGGCAGCAAAGGTCACACTATCTGGTACACAATAACGCAGAACTAAAACAAATGAAACACACACGGAAACTGGACTGAATGGCATTTCATAACTTCCTATTTAGAATTAGTTATTTATTCTTAGAGACATTCGTGATGGATAGAGACAGCAACCTATGTTGAGACTCAACACATGACACCATTTTCAATGCAACTTCAATGAACACTCGCTCCACTTTTTTTTTCTTTTTTTAATAATTAGTTTCTAATAATTGCCATGTATTTACTGGATTTATGAAACAATCCCTGTGAGGTGGCAAAAACTGCTACAGACCCGAGGGCGGGGTCCTCAGGTCTGTAACCCTCCATGCCTCAATCCTCAAAAGGTAAGCACCAAGTTTGATCTCCTGGGTCGACAACAACAACATGGAGACAGAGAGATAAACAGAGAGATAGACAAAAATTAGTCATCAAAGCTAGACAACCTCTTCTTTCAGAGCTATAGTCTTACCTCCAGTGTGTGTGTGTGTGTGTGTGCGAGCGTGAGAGAGTGTAATGTGTCATAGATGAGTGTTACAGCACTCTTAATCAATTGTTGTTTATCATGTACTTCTTCTTTCAGTGCTATATTCTCAACCTCCTGTGCGTGTATGTGTGTGTGTGTCTCATGTACCTCTTCTTTCAGCGCTATATTCTCCACCTCCAGTGTGTGTATGTGTCTTTATGTGAATTACATACCTCTTCTTTCAGCGCTATATTCTCCACCTCCAGTGTGTGCAGGTTCCTCATCAGCTGCGTCCACTCCACACCTCGCTGGGCTGTGCTCAACTCCAGCTCACCCAACTGCTTCCTCAGCTCAGCTATCTGCTGCACGTGATTGGTCAGCTGTGACCTCACCTGACCTACTTCTTCCTGATTGGATGTCTCCAGATCATCAACTTTCTCTTTCAGTTTTCTCGCTCTCTCCTCACACCTCAGCCTGATCTGCTTCTCTGCCTCAAGTCTCCTCTGTAGTCTCTCTATCTCCCTCCCTCGAGCATCGCACTCTGATCTCAATCCACTCTGATTGGTTGTTACTAGACTAAGCTCCTCCTCCAGGGCGGAGTTAATTATCTCAAGAGCCTTGACCTGTGAGTCGAGCTCCACCAATCCAGTCTTGAGTTGTTCTACTTCCCGCTGAGAGTTGGACAGCCTGTGAGTGAGTTGGTCTGCCTGTATGTTGAGTTGACGTCTCTCACTCATGGCTGTGTGTAGATGTTGCTCTGTCTCACTCCTCAGTCTCTCAGCTCCCCGCGTGGTTCCATCCATCGCACACTGCAGTCTCTTCACCTCCAGCTCAGCCACCGCTCCACGGTGCTCACAGTCCACCAGCTGAGCACTCACTGTGTCCACTCTGAGCCGCGACTGAGCCAGCTGTGACTTGACTTGTTCCAGCTCTCTCGTTAGATGAGCTATGTGAGCGTCACGTGACTGAACGAGTGACTCCTCTCTCTTCTTACTGCCCTGAAGAGAATCTTTGAGCTCAGTCTCTTTCTCATTCAAGAACTTCTCAAGATCAATGATGTGCTCCTCTAGCTCCACCCCTGCTTCCTTCAGTTTCTCCACGTGCTCTCTCTGTGTATCACTCCTCTCTGATTTCTCTTTTACTTCTTCCCTCAATCTCGCCACCATGTTCTCTAGCTCATCTTTCCTGTCCCGCATCAGCGTCAGTTCTGACTCCAACTCCTGCAGGAATAAAACAGCATAATGACAACAGCATGAGTCACCATCACATATGTAGCCTCTCGGCCGTGATATAGAATTAGGCTTTAGCCTCTATTTAGTTATTATGTTGCATGCATTGTGAAATTAACACTAAAAATATTTATCACACGATCTGCTATGTTGTACAATTACATGCGTTAATAATTACTATAATTACTATAATTACTACTTTCCAGGGCAAGCTCAAAACTCAGAAGCTTAGTAATGAAACCATTGCTTGGATAGTGCTTATTCTGCAGCCTATGAAAATGCAGAAGTTTTCTGGCAGTTTGAGCTGCACGTAGTTGCATATTCCATTTAGGACGTGAGTGACGTTGTGTTTGGATAAGAAACCGGACGTCAAATCCTCATTGATTGCTTGTCTTGTTTTACACAATTTACACTACATGGCACTAACAGGCAGTAATAGGACAGATTGATTAGAGTTCCTGATATTGTAATTAGATAATGAAATGAACGCAAAACCTTCTTTGTATTTACGTACACTCAATATTGTGAGCATAGTGAAAGGGCATATTTGCTTCGACACATTTATCCAACTCCACACTCCATTGCTATTCATTTCAAAGCTCTAGTGATATATTTATTATTGAATCAGGTTCCATATGTGAGAGCACGGTTCAATCCCTACTGATGTAGCTGTTAGGCCTTCAAAGTTTGAAACTTACCTCAAAATTCAGTTTAAGTCATGATGCCGTCGTCAGATGATGAAATGGACTTGCATTGGTTAGTATGCAATATGAATGCCCTCTTCTGTGAACTATAAATCTGTTGATAGAGTACATACCGTGTTACTAGACTGGAGGCTGTTGTACAGATTGATCCATTCTTTGAGTTCATCTGATAACTTGTGCTTCAACTCTGTCAACTCTCTCACTATTGTCTCCTGGGCCTCAAGCTTTGCTACAGCGTCGCTCAACTGTCTCGTCACATCCTCCTTGTAAGTGCCGTACTCATTCGCAACATGTCGCAGCTTCACTCGTACGTCTGTTAGCTCCTTCTGATTGGTTGAAGCCTCAGTTCTAAGTTCCATCTCCTTGTCTCTCAGCCTGTCAGCTGACTCCTTGGCCTGTCTAGACTCCGTCTCTGCACTAATCAGCTTGCACCTCAGATCTGCTAGCTCATTCGCTGACTCAGCTGTTTTCTGCAATTAAACAAACGAACCAATAGCAATGTTTTGTTAAGAACACTGACGATAGTAATTTAATGAACTCTCATACAACAGCAGTTCTCATCTGCTATTAAAAGGTCCAATCCAAATCTAAAGATATTATCTGCTGTGATAATGGACGCTATTCATTATGTTAGAGCTCAATTGATTTATCTGTAGTAGTTGATCAAGTGTTGTGTTCCAGGTACAAATTGAAAATGAGACGAAGTGCTCTTAAAACAACCTTACTTATTAGTGCCATGAATTGAATAAAGCCCTCATTCAACTTGATAGTATGACAAATGATTCCTCAAGAGCTCGAGCAATTTTTCTATATAACAGTCGATCAAGTATAGGTACCATCTACATATTTAGAATTAACTAACTAGCCATGTCATTATGGTACCCTTTAAAGCTCTCACCTATCTTGATTATGAGCCACAAATCGCTCCTATGTAGCTCGATTAGTTTTTCTATATTGGTTGATCTAGTGTGAAGTATACGCTGTATATCTACCAATTGCAAAACTAACTATTAAAATAAAGTTCTGCTGATTGAGATAGGCAATAGAGAATCAATATACAGAACTATCAGCCACTTATACGCACCTCCCTGAGTTCATGTTTGAGATCAAGAGCCCTCAGCCTTTGTTCGTGTGTGCTGTCCTTAGCTCTCTGCACCTCTAGCTTCAGCCGCTCAACCTCCTCACTCAAATACCTCACCTCTGCCTCAAGCCTCCTCCTTGCCTCACCTCCATCCTCCAGTGTTACCCCTGACTCCTCTAGCGCGCCTAGCGCACTGGTGCCAGCACTCACCGAGGCATCCGCCATCTTTACTCTCATCTCTGTACTTGTTCCTTGTCTTGATTCCATCACTAGAGGTACTGATTCTGTCGTGCCAGCCAGGATTTGAACTCTGACCTCAGAGACTCTAGCCGAGTTCTTTGCCATCGAAGCTGAACGTCTGAGTTGTATCTCTGAGAGCTGATTGGTCAGGCGCTGTTTTTCCCTGCGCAAAGAATCCACCTGCTCTGTCAAACACAGCTTTTCCCTGTGTAAACTCTCCAGCCCATAGATCTGCATCTCTAGGCTTTGTTTCTCAGCTCGAAGTGCTTCCAGTCCTGCAAGTTGATTGGTAGCTGAGTTATGTCTGGCACGCAACTCGTCAAGCTGATTGGTCAGCAGAGCATTGACCTGACGTAGTTCTAGTAGTGTTAGTTTATCATCTTGTCTGCAATACATAATTGTGGTGTAGGATCGAATATGAAGAGGTAAAGCATTCCATGTTGTTGGAGCTGAGAAGGTGAAGGAAGGTGGCCGATAGCAGTACGAATATCAGGAACAAGAATTAAAGAATCAGAAGAACGGAGAGAGCGCGGGGGTGAATAGAAAGAGACAAAATCAGCCAGATAGGAGAGTTGTATATATTGAAGGACTTCAGAACTCAGTACAGCAATCTTGTACTTCACTCGTGCTACAAGACACATTGGTTGTTCATTATAACATCTAGCACCTTCTAACACTATATTTAAATGAAAGCCAGAAAGATAAAAGCAGAAAATCCCTTCTGTTTTCTTTCCCAATAAAGTGCACGTTTTAGATTTTACTTACCGGTATAAATTTATTCAAATCTGTTAGAAATCTACGATATAATTAACTAGAGCTCAAGAAATATAAACAAGTTCAGAAATAAAGAATAATATATAGATATAATATCAACTCATGCTAGCTCTAAGTTGCAAAACAAGTATAGTGTGTTTATTATATCAAATTGTATTTTGTTGCATTTAATTGCATTGCATAGTATTAAGTGCTGCATAATGTGCACCATGTGACTCTGACCTGTTCCTCTCTGTTGATTCTACAGACTCTGAGCTGTCATCTAGATCTTCCGCTGTGGCTAGAGGCACTCTATATCTTGATCCTGCTTCTGACCTTGACCCAGTCTCTGACCTTGACCCAGCGTCTGACCTTGATGTAGTCTCTGACCTTGACCCAGTTACTACCACTCTATTCACCCCACCCTCAATCTCTGTTCTAGCTTCAACCCTTATTTCAGAGATACGAGAAACCGAACCAGCAGCATAAGAATCAGGATTACTACCAGGATTAGTACCTGGATTAACACTAAGAGGAGTAATAGGACTGAATTCATTAGAGTCCTCATATGTACCGCGGGACGATTTAGCAGGAGTAACGCTGAAGATGAGGGAGGGGTTTGTGGCAACAGAACCCAGAGTGGTGACGTGTGTAAAATTAGTTGCAGCGCTGAACAGATCAGCAAAGTTATCTGGGTTTGTAGTGGGACCCTTATTAGAACACTGAGAGGTTCTTGTTCCCCTGGGTGCTCCACCCTCAGTGGTATCAGAGATGATACCACGGTTAGCACCCTGCTTGGCACCAAGGCTAACACTCAGAGAGGTGTTAAAGGAAGCATGTTTGGACACCTGACTGATGACCAGTGAAGTACCAGAAGTATAATGAATACCATTAGCAGACGACACCATGAGGGGACCAGCACTGCTACAGGCATCAGATTGCAAACTCTCATTGGCACTGTGCGAGATACCAACATTGATGCCCTGAGCAGTACCTGAAGTGATACTATTACTGATACTATGCGAGGTATCAAAAGTGAAACTATTATTATCACTTGACGAGGCAGCACAATAGGCACCAGATGGATTGACACCACATTTGGCTCCACTTTGCAGATATCTCCTGACACCGCTGGTATGTTTAGGCCTGTGCTGAGAGCCGCGCACTGGTTTACGCCCCAGAGTAAAGCGAGCAGAGAGTGACGGCAGAGCCGGGAGCTGATCCCTAACCAGTGGGTTATCAGCGTTAGCCTCTACCAGGTCGTCCAGCAATATATCATCTCTCTCTTCTAGTGAATCATCTAGATCAATCAATCAAATCAATCAATCAATCAATCTATTAAACAATCACTCATTTCCTTAATCAATTCATCACAATCAATCAATCAATAACTTTATCTGTCTGTCAAAATAAGTTAACAGTATCACCTAAAATCAATTCGGCAATTCAGCCTTCATGATAGAACAAACAACTGTTAGAACTATCAAAAGATAAAATACAAGAATTTACCAATCAATAAATCCTGTTAAAAATCAATCACTAATCAACATATATAATTACTAAATATATCTCAATTGATATAAATCATAACAATTTTATGAAAATTGCTATTATAATTAACCAGATAAATCAGTAAGTCTAAGATTATTAATGAATAGATCAAATCAACATAGAAATGTTCAGCAACCTAATGAAGCAGGTATACCTGAATCACTACACCCAGCCACATGTGACTCATTGCTGGCAGCTATTCCTCCAATACTCGATGCTCTCTTTGAGCTCTTCACCCACTGCATACCTCCACTCTGTCTAGCAGCACTATCAGGTTCACCACACAGCCCCCTTCCTGTGGGATCAGCAAAGAACTTCCTCGGCCTCTTGGCCATCACCTCATCAACCTCATCAACTTCCCTAATACTCTGGGCTGGCTTTGATGTGTTCCACCTTCCCTCAAACTTGTACACCTTTCCATCAGCTCCACCGCTGAGAGAGTTCAGACCACTGAAGTCAAAGATCTTGAGAGAATCCTTTGAGGTGGAAGTGAAGCGGTAGCTTGCTTGATGTTCATCGCCTCCAGTAAAGTCTTCCATTCGCAGTGATCTCTGCTGCTCCTCATTCAGCTCTTCTGAACCATCAGAGAGGATACGTCCTACTGGGAGGACATGTCCTGCACTGACAGGTATTCCACCACCAGGACTGGACATTATAAATGAGGTTTGCACATCAATGGATTTCTTGTTTCTTTCTGCTGACATACAGACAGATGTCTGGGCTCCAACTGACACTGCATCGCTGCCAACAACAGCGAATGATGTCTGAATCTCAACAGATTTTCTGTTTGGTTTGTTAGTACTGTCTACACGTCTTAGTGATGCCTGCGTGTGTGTGGCATGGGTGTTATCATTGGTAATCTCTGTAGTCGTTTTACTAACAATATCTGTGTTTCTCTCACTACTATTATCTTTGTTTGTCCTGCTTTCTATGCCTCTAACAATTTCTATCTCATCCCCAGATCCCCTTTCTTCTCTCACCCCTCCCCCACCTCTACCTTCACACTCCTCCACATTACCTAGTGTCCTACCAGCAGGCCCGGATGACTTCAACACAGATCTTACAAACATATCCGCGGGTCCTGATAACGTGCGGATGCTGCCGGTGGAGACACGTTTCTTTCCTAGCAAGTTAGTCGTGCCTGGGCATAATGAGCAAGAGTAAGATCTAGCGGTACGTGAGTTATTGCTCTCGTTAGAGGACATCATGGACTGATCAAGAACTGATCTTGTTTCAAATAAATCGTACTTGAGAGATTTCACCTGATCCTCTAACGTAGCGATGTTACATTTCAGTTTCCCGATAACTGCTTCTTGTTCTCTAACTATCTTCAACTTTCTCTCGTTCTCTTCTCTTACAACCAAACTCTCATTCCTCCAATCCCCCGCCGCTGCATTCATTCGCTCAACATCTTGTTCCAACTCTTCTATGCGTAGCTCCAGCGCTCCAATTCTTGCTCGTTTCACTGACAATTCTACACCGAGATCTTTTTCTTTCTGCTCCGATGATTTCAGTAGATCAGATTTTCGTTCTAACACACTCTGTTTGGATTGCTGTTCCTTGAGTTGAGCGTTCAGCTGGCCCAGCTCGTTGGAATGAGCTACCTGCAGCCTTGCCACAGCTGACTCAGCTGCTGCCCTGCTGCTAACAGCTTCCTGCAGCTGGGCTCTCATCTCCAGCAGCTGTCTCCTGCCCTCATCCAGCTGTCCTGTCAAACGCTTCTCTACGCATTCTTGTTCAGATTCTTGTTGACGCAGCTTCTCGGAAAGCTCTGCCAGTCGCCCCTCAAATATCTCTCTGTGACTTGTGTTGACGGTGATCTCGTTGTTACCGCCCCCTAACGATGCCCTGATTCTTGTTCTGCTTTCTAGCTGCTTCATTCCTTTTCCATCATCTAATCCAACATTAATATTTTTCCACTCTCTGCTATTTGTTTCACCCTTTCCATTCATTATTTCGTTCTCCTTGTTAGACTCATCATCTAGGAATCCTTGATTCATGGAATGCTGTTGTTGTTGCTCACACAGGAGATTACCTGTGGACTGGCGCATCCTAAGAAGAGTCCTGGCGTCACCCACCTCTGCTAATCCCTTCCACCTCTCTATCTCGGCCTCCATTCTACTGAACTCTTGCACAAATCTCTCCTGATCACAATCCAATCCTCTCACCAACTCTTCCAATTCCCTCTCTCGCTGCTCCCCCACCACCACAACAGTTCTCTGGCTCAAGCTCTGCACGTCCCTGATGATATCTAGCACTCTAGCTGCCTCCTCCTCTCCCCACCGCCTCTCCTCCTCTAGTTTTCTGCTTAACACCCTCATGCTGGCTTCCACAGTGGCCAGCTCTCTCTCTAGCGCGTCTCTCTCTCTCTCCGTCTCACCCAGTCTCTCCTCTCTGTCCTCTAGTCTGGCTCTCAGTCTCTCTGTATCTCCACGTGTCTCACTCAGTTCCTCTCTCAACCCTCTCTCTCTGCTACGACTCAACTCCAACTCTCTTGCCTCATTCATTCCCTCTCCCCTCAAACAACTCTCACACTTTTTTAATCCACCTTCTTTCACAGATTTATGATTATCTCCCCCATTTAGATTACCATCAGTAGAATTTCTACAGCCTCCAGTAAAAGTGAACCCAATAAAAGGAAGATCCCTGCCAGAGAATTCTGCATTGCTCTTCTGCATCAAGCTCTCAGAGAAGTGAACGGACCTAACCTTAGCAAACTCCTCAAAGTTTGATGTGTCATCAGGACGCGTCACGCTGGGCAGGAATGGAGGTGTGGAGGTTCTGATGGAGTCAAACTGAATGTTGGAGAAGAACCGATGAGCAATGATGTCGTCATAGCGATATCTTGACTTGGAGTCAGTCAACAGATGCTTCATGAGGCCAATGGCCTCCTCTGACACGTCAGCTCTCTGAGAGTCAAACCTCAGACTCTTCTTGTGGCTCATGATGTTAGAGTAGGTCACGACCTTTGATGCCACAGCTGGGTCACCACTAAAGGGAGTCCTACCGTACAGCATCTCATACATACACACACCCAGTGACCACCAATCACAACTCTCATCTATCAGGGGCTCTCCAGCCTTGACTTCATTACTGCCCTTGACCTGGTTACAATCCTTGACCTGATTACCATTGACCTGGTTCCTAGCAGGCCTGATGACAGGCCTACTAGCCCCGCCCCTAGAGGTGTCCCTACAACGCTCTAGCTGCTCCAGCACCTCAGGGCTGATGTAGTCCGGCGTGCCCACCGGTATACACCCCACAGAGCTGGCGGCGTCACCGGCGCGGCACGATGAGCCAAAGTCTGCCAGCTTGATGTGTCCTGAGCGGTCTAGTAGTATGTTCTCTGGCTTGATATCCCTAAACATCAATCAATCAATCAATCAATCCTTCAGTCAAGTGTGATCTAGAAGCATGCTCTCTGGCTTGATATCCTTACAATCAATCAATCATTCAAGTGTGATCTAGATTCTAGACGAATATTTTCAGAAAGAACATAAAATATCAGTACTTAGTTCTAACAGTAACAGGAAGGCGATGGAATCTATATATATAGTAAGATATATATACATAATAGGGTGGTCCTTATTTGGCTTGAAAAAAATCAAATGATATTTTTTGAACTCTTAACTCCCCATTTTGTTGTGTATGATGAAAAAACATTAGGTAAAAAATTTCAGGCCCATCGGACAACTTTAAGTGATGCCACATGACCATTTTTGTTATGTATGAAACACAATGTAATTAGGACACTATTTGCATGCTTTGCAGGTTAATTTTTAAGAATCAATATATTTATTACAGACACAAGTTATAGGGTGATTCCATACCAAATCAACATGGTCACCTGACATGACCCATGACCATCACCGATTTGAATGATTTTTTGGGAATTTGTTGGAAACCATGAAAAAAAATTAATTCCCCAAATATTAGATTTTTTGGTCGACCGGGGTCCAAAATACGAGTCATTGAACTTTGACCGAAATGCGTCAACCGAAACGACTGAAGAGGTCATATTTCAGCTCCTGTGGGACATAGAGAGGTGATGCATATACCAAATTAAAGGTTTTTGATAGGGCTTTCTGGGCAAACAAACGAGAAAGCAGAAACAATAAACAAGTATCAAAAAGTAACATTTACACCTTTCAACCCCAACCATTTAAAAAATGAATTTTTAATATTTTTTATTTTTCAACCTCATACTAAGCTCTCATCATAAGCTATCATTTCTGTAAAACTCAGAGAGGGACCTCTTATAGTTCTCCTGCAATGATCTTGTGAGTATGTTCGCATTGTTCAGGTTATGACCAGTGGTAAAGTTTTGAATTATTATGATGGTATTATTGTACCATAATAGTTAACATTGCGCGCTTTGCTCAAAATTATTATCTTAAGTTTTATTATGTTTTCTTTTATAATCTATTATTTGTGATTGTAACACACTCTCTTAGAGACTTAAATCAAATGGTGAATTTCAAATGAGATAAATATAGGGTGATTCCATGCCATATCAACATGGTCACCTGACATGACCATCACCGATTTGAATAATTTTTTGTGAGTTTGTTGGAA
>JAQFZF010003827.1:0-11040 GCA_034695365.1 Enchytraeus norvegicus
TATTATTATTACTGTTTATTATCATAACGCTTTATTATTATTATTGTTATTATTATTCGTACTTACTTAATTTTTTTAATAATGACAACCATAATCTTAAGTGACGACTACAGTAACTGTAGATCGACTAAGCAAGTGGGCATCCCACAGGTGCTGAGTAAGGCACTGACAAATTTAACAGCAACGTCAGAAGTGTCCACCAGATGGTACTTTAACGTTCACGGTACAGGTGTAGTAGATCACATTTTAAAGTGTTCGTCTGTAGCTGTACCGTATAGACAAGGTATAGTTATAGACAATACGTATTAGGAGTAGGGTAGGTCTAGAGGTAGTTAGGACGAGATTAGTGTTGGGATTCAGAGTGTGAATCCAACCTGAGTGATGCATGCATTCCGGTTTCTTCTCTCTCGGTGCATCTGCCGAAATGGTTTGGAACAGTCTGCCAAGTAAATCTGCGAGACTCACAACTCTCATTATCATGTTTTCAAAAAATACTAAAAACTGTATTGTTCGTTCGAGGTTATAAGTAATTGCACTAACGCTAATGTGGCATATCGCATAGAGCGGCGCTTTATAAGTCTCCATATTATTATTATAGTATGGCTAGGATTAGGGTTAGGATTTGACTAGGATTAGCTTAATTTGCTGTACTCGTACCGTTAAAAGTTGTAAAGGTAAAGCATAATTATGTGATGGTTGAATAGGGTCCTCGTGGGATTGGCAGATGATGTGCACACAATTGAGCGAGACAGTAAAAATGTACTTAGAAATTTGTAACTTACCTTGCTTGAGCTGTCTGTAGTCGAACATTAAATATATTTTATTAGACACCAAAAAGGATTAGACATAATAGAGAACCCTGTGAGAATCACTTGGTTGTCTAACCATACTATTGGGTTGAAAATCATTTGATATTTGTATGATGTTTCGTGGACATATAAATAAATAAAATGATGTAAACGATCAGTTATTAAACCGACTCCAACCTACATGTATTCAAACTTTGTCAGCTTGTCATTTATTTGCAATTGTAACTCCGTTTTTACATTACTGTTATATGCAGGTCACTGTTCGCGCACTAATTGCTTCGGTAAATTAAAACGTGCCTGCCAAGAATCTGCAACTGTTCGTTAAAATTGTGACAATTCCGCATCAGCGTAGGCTACCATTATAATGTAAGTGCAATGCGATAGTCGAGCCGCATGCGGCAGTCAAACATGTAGTATTGTCACAGCTGCTATGTTTCTGTAGTTGATACTGTATTAGAATTTGGTTATATACATACTAATTGTAGTGTAGTTGCGTATATGCGTCTATTTGTGTTGCAATTTCAGTCTGTTTACACATAGGCCTATAATTCAGAGAGTTTAATTATGGTTATTCTACGTAGCATGGAGTTTGAACAGTTTCAGATTGATTTTAGCAAACATAGAAATAGACCAACTGAAAGCTGCAGGTGTTTCGTAGAAGCCAACTAACGCGGTCACTGGTTAAGGAGGCCCCTCAGAAACAAAATTGTCTTCAAGTAATATGGCATACAAACTCTACATACCATCTTATATGCCATGGACCTGTCGTTAGTCAGTTGTCTGAGAGAGAGAGAGAGAGAGAGAGAGAGAGAGAGAGAGAGAGAAAGTGAGAAAGAGAGAGAGAGATTGATATTAGGCTACTTACTATATTACAGACGTCAACATAGACATAAACGTCGGATATTAAACTTTGTTATTTATTAAATATTACTTTCAATCGGGAAATGAACGTCTCAATTAGACTCCGCGGAACTTTCCATGACTAAGCAGTATGACAACGAGTGGATTCATCTGGAATAACCCAAGAGAACTATAAAATCAGGAACACATCACCGAATGATTTCTCTGACAAGATTTCTTGCGCTGTAAGTGTTGCTGAGCAATTTGATAATATTGTTGAACAGTTTAACCTACTAGAAAAAGAAAATGCCAATTCCTGCGTTGAAATACAATCAGGTTGCATTCCTACTAGCACTGATAGGAAACTGTTTAGATTATACCGTCTTACCGAGGATCTTACAATTCACAGTAAGTTGTCTCCAGAATACGAACAAGCAAGCTGCGTCTGTAGAAAAGATAAATCACGGAATATGCATGTCAGTTTTCGTGTTATGACTGTCTCCGTACCATAAGTAAACAGGAGGAAAAATCTGCCATGTCATGCTCGGATTTCGAATGTGAGAAGAGGTTTGAAGATCCTTCAGCTCTATGCCAGTCAATGGCACGTGTCACTTGTTCAGATGAGAAAGTAGGACGTGGACTTGGAGCTCCTCCAATTCGCGAAAATTTAAAAAGGTTGTACAATGTACACTGTTACAGTTGACTCTTCATATTTTGCTCTGCAGCTGAGTATATAAATAAATAATAATAATAGAGATTTGACGTCCGTTTCCTCATCCAAGAATCATGTCAGGGACGTCAGGATGATGTCAGGGACGTTATGTGAAATGTTAAAGTAAAAATATATTAATAGTGATATTAGCTCTGATTAGAATTGATTAGTTGGTCTAGTTATGTTATTATATTCTAGTTAGTTTATGTCTTTTCGATAATCATATAGTTCACTCACCTATCAACAATAAAGGCCGAATTTAATGCAAGTTTCGGCCTTTGAAGGCTACATCAGTGATTTGTGAGCCCGGAGCCGTAGGATTCGAACTGAGGACCTATGAAACCCGGGGCGAGACCCTATACCAATGGGCCACTGGTTCAGATTTAAGTTCAAGCAGGTAAAAAATTATAATGTCTTGCTATGGTAGGCTAATGGTCCTCACGGTTGGATAGTACTACATTATAATGGTTTAACGTCCTTTTCACTGTCTCAAGACGATATCTTAATTTAGGTTTTCTAACTCAAATTAGACTATCTGCGCAATGCACTATCACAGCTAACATTGACATGGCATAGGTTTCTTGCAGAGCCTTAGAGTTAGTAATTATTAAGTTAACGACATTATTCCAGATATTCCTCACTATGGAGAAGGAAGTTGAATGGAATGGAAGTTTCCAATGAACGAGATCTGGTCGGTAGGGATTCATTCAAGGGTCTACTGCTGAACTATCTAGAGGGGACTTCGGCCCATGCCCTGCCTAGAGTGGCCAGGTCTGGGGGCGGGCTACGTAGAATTATCTGGATTGCCACTTTCGGATTTTTCGTTTCATATTTTCTGTACCAGCTGGTAACACTGATTACAATGTTCTACAGTTATCCCGTGACGGTTAACATCGTTATTGAGCATAGGTAGGCTAACTTTATTTCATATTTATTTTCAACTAGACCTACGAGCCTATCAATATTTTAAAGTGCTAGGTTAATTATAATATATCAGTATATTCCGAGGCTACACACTATGTTAACAACGACGCAAGTTGCGTCGTCGAAAAAACAGGGGGGGGGGAGTGGAAAAAGGTACGGACTTTTTAAAAGAGGGGGAAGTGAAGGAAGTTACGGAGATTATCAAAGACGGTGGAAATGGTGGACAACGGTGTCAACGACTTAGTCACACTGGTAATATGACAAAATCAAACGCCATTGTATACTCCTGCTTAGAATCATCTCTCAGATGAAATACACTTATGCTGTGCTCACCGTGTTTCAGTAAAATTAGTGCCTTAATCCAGCGTTTTTCAAACTCTACGGGATCGCGACCCAGTAAAAATACAAAAGTTTAGTCGCGACCCACTATACATTTTTATACGGATATAGGCCTACTATAGGATATTTAGTGTTTTCAAAATCATAAATGTGCAACTTGTAAGTCATACAAAATCAGATGTATGTGAAAAGTGCAAATCTTCATCTCTGTATCGATCTCTATCTCTAGTGCACTGCCAAATGGCAGGTCCAAGATACATTTTCTGAAACACAGGCTGCTATCACGCTCACTAATGAGCACCCCATCGATCATCAAGTTGATCCCATGAAAAAGGCATCTGCGTTTGTCGGCTTTTACGAAACATGTGCAGTTTTCAGTTGGTTTAGTCTCAAGTTTCCCGAATCCCACACGGGTATCACAAATCTTCCTAGGCATACGAAAATAAGAGATTGATCCTTGTAGGCTTGTACATAATAATTAGCTTAAAAAAATTTGAGACCTCGAAAGTCCACTTGAAAGGAGTCGACAACCCACCTCCGGGTCTCGACCCACAGTTTGAGAAACACTGTCTTAGGCTCTTAGCCTATACTTCACAAACTCCGGGTTTCTACGCCTAGAGGATACAAATGAAGCCAGGCGAGAAGATGAGTTAGATGACACAGTTCTGACCGAAGACGTTGTTGAAGTGGTTACAAGAAATAGTGACAAACAATGAATTGATCACAGTTTCATTTAGCCTTTGAGATTGCTAATTGAAATTTCGTCTTATCCCTGGGTGGGGGGGGGGATTCGAGTCAAGATGACGTCATAATGGAAATTTTTCACATCTTTTTTCTCAAACTTTCAAAACTCCATAAATTGCTTCGCAAGTCCGAACTTATTTCCTAAACCGTACACTTTTCTCCTATAAAATCAAACGATTGTTTGAAGAAAAAAATCGACATGCTTTGAAAAATTGTAATATTTGTTCACAGGGCATCAAAAATTGCTACATATTTTGCTACTTTCTTCACTTGAGGACAATGTGCCTCATGTGGCTCCTTTAGCCTCACCCAGAAATTTGGGTCTATACCCGACAGGTCCGGCACTGATGTGGCGCAGTAAATTTGCACATTTTTCATGGAATTTACAAGTTGACTTTAGAATTTTTGAATCGGGGGGGGGGGAAAGCATGCGTTGTGGTTCTAGGGGGGGGGGAGGACGCCCCTGAGTATATTCATAGTTTTATTATTGGACGTTTATTTTAAAAATTAGGAGAAATGCAAGAAATACACAATTTTTATTTACTGCTTTTAAATTGTAAACGGCTTTGTCTGCATAAATATTATCCTAATAGCCTATCTGTAACGTACCTATTATTTCTCGATTATTATATAAGTTGCTACCCTGATTGACTTTTATTTGCACCGTTTAAAGAACCTGGTTGGTACGGTTATTTGATATTCATTGGCTTCATAGTCCTCGATTATGCTTCCATCAACAAGTTAGCATCACTCAACCATAGAATAATTAATAAGGACTACAAGACTGAAGAACAAGAACGGCCTCTCCTTTCACATCAGAAGATCCTACTCCGGATGTTGATATATGAGGCCATAGTAACATTGTATCATATTGTAAACACCGATGACACCGGAAGCGTAATATCAATGGCCGCAAGTAACTCTTTTCATCCAGCTGTCCCCGTTTATTTATTATATCTGAAATCATACAATAGTCTGGATTTATATTAATCAGATAGGAAGATCATACATTATGATCTTCTATTTATATATCTATGACTCTAACTGTTGTTTGTTGTTGCTCTGCTGCAGTCGTTCCGTTAGATTCCCAGCTGTCACCATCTGTAACCTGAACACGATGAAACTGACGTCTATATCAAATGACTCTCGCTACAAGGTTCTGCAATCAATCAGTCTTAAAGGAAATCAAGAAGTCAGAGCCATTCTCAATGTCGTGAGTCGGTCAGCGAAATCGTCGTCAAATATCATTTTCAACCAAGCATCCAATGAACCTCATCATCATGTTAATCTGAGCTCCAGATCAAAACGTCAGCTTAAGGAAAACACCAATTTGCGGCTGCAAAATAACGGTGTTGACAGCAGCAAAACAGTTGTCGAAAATGTAAATCGAGAGTATAGACAAACCGAAAATATACGAAATAAGAAGAGAATTGGAGTCGAGTCTAAGAAATTCACAAGCATTAAAAAGGTGGCCTTAACTCAATTCACTTCTACTGATATAAAGAATTATGTCACAGCGAATTTTGGAAAATATTTGAAATACTCTAGGCGGCGGGAAAAGAGATCGGTGAACGGAAATGAAACGGAAGTACAAATTTTAGGCAACAAATTGCTGTCTGTTGAAAAAACTGAACCTCTAGAGAACCCTCTAGATGAAAATTGTCCGCCTAATCGCACAGAAGTTTTACACATGGCAGATTCCCTGGCTCGCTCTAAGAAGAGCACATCATTGACAGATCTACCCAACGCTGATAAGTTCATGTATGTGGACAGCGGATTTAATTCAGTGGATAATGATTACGATTTCGATGAACTGCTGCAGCATTCTCTGTCAGGCGATTACAGTGATCTACTCTCCACACTGAAACCAACCAGTGAGGACCTGTTGAAGTATGGCCATAGAGCTGAAGATCTCATTGTTCAGTGCAGCTTTGACGCTCAAAACTGTTCATACCGGTAGGGTTTTATTGACATTTTTATTGTTAGTTATTTAATTCAGTACATGACACACATGCCAACTTTATGTCACACAGTATGACACCCAAGATAATAACCCACGGGTGAGCCCTGACATTTTATATGTCGTTATTTACATAGAGCGGTAAAAAATGCAAATGTGAAAAAACAGTAATTGAGAAAGGTACGTGTAACTAGAATGTGCGTATTTCGTGCGTGAAACTATACGGATAGAATAATAATAAAACATTATATTTCATTCAGTCTAATCTACTAATTAATTGATTATATTATTTTCAGGGACTTCTATCGTAGGCTGAGCTCATACTACGGAAATTGTTACACATTTAACCACAGCCCGGATAAAGCTTTATCATTCTCCCCGCCATCTGACAAGCATGTTAAATCATCTTCTAAATATGGATCAAGATTTGGTAATAAAAGTTTATTGACTATTATTACTCGCTGTCCCGGTTGGATAGCGTAGTCGGTAACACTTGCTCGATCTTGCAGGATGTCACGAATTTGTGTGCCATCCGAGTCCGTCTCTGTCAGTATCCTTCGATACGAAAACATACGTTAAACGTAGCTTAGCAGCTTTTTACTATTAAAGACAATAAATTGATGAGAATTTTTATTTAATTCACTCTAGACTTTAACATGTTGATCAGCTATGATAATTGAAGTCTCTGTTATTTCTCTTCTATTTCCCGTAACTTACAGTGTAACAGGAAACGAGTAGTAGGCCCTAGTGTCTAAATTAACTGTGATAGCTGGAATTAAACGAGACAGTTAAATATAGATTTTTTCCAGACGTTGATTAAAAGATTTACAACTCCAATTTTATACTCCCGACCACGGCATTTTAAATAAAATTATTGAATTGAAATTAACTATATTGCACATGAAGAGAATCATCAAAAGCATGGAGGCCTACTAACTAACAGAGAATGCGAAATGACAATTATTATGACAAAATATGACAAAGTATCTGCAGTTAATTGGAAAATATGTTTAGTATTAATTAATATCTTTACGTCTCTGTGGCTCATAGGTTAGCTCGTCGGCCAATTTGTGTGAATTTGGCTCAGAAGGTCCGAATTTCGATTCTCTGTCAGAGTGCCAGTACTGGTTAGAAAGATGTAATATAATGTAACGATATGCCAGAATATGAATGGTACAATGCAAAACAATTAAAGTTCATGTCCGTTTCGTTATCATATGACGATATATGGGACGTCAACTTGTTTCTATTATATAATAATACAAAATAATTAAGAACAGAACCGCTTCATTTTATCCAGCTTGCAATATTTTACATATGTTGTGACGAAGTTGCCGAAGTTGTTAGTAAACTACTTTAACGTCCTGTTAATACTCAGACAATGATTTCAAGGACGATGTTAATTGGGGTATGTATGATTGTAGGTTTGAGACTGACACTGAACATAGAGCACGACGACTACATAGGTCTGTTCTCGCACAAGGCCGGGGTCAGGGTGGCCATCCACCCCAGCAACGTCGTGCCCTTCCCGGAAGACTTCGGGTTGGACGCCAGCCCTGGGTTCGAAACCGAGATCGGAGTGTCGCTGGTAGGCTCGTCGAATCAGAAGAGCTGTTTATTTATTTTTATCTAAAATGTATTTTGAATTTTATATAAATTTGTAAACTTCGACATCCAAGGGCGGCGCCACGATTTTTTAAGAGTGGTGGGGGGGTGGAGACAAAAAGGGGAAAAAGAGTTCAAACAGTGCATTTCAATGGTAAAAATATGCACAATTTTCAGCAATTTCCCAAAAGTGGAGAGGAAATAGTCTTCCCCAGTTACAATAGTGGCGCCGCTCTTGTCGACATCTGTATATTTCGCGAGTAAACTAATTGGAATAAATAACACTTGTATTATATTGGGTTTATCCTCCAGAGTAATGAAGCAATTAGTATAAGTCTTGTTATTTCATAATATTGTATCAAAACCGCAAATAATAATGAAAAGTATTATTTTCACAAATTTTGATATCGAAGTCAAAATAATTTATAAATTTATAAAAATTATTGTGTAAACTTCATTGTGTAGAAGGAAGTTTTTATGGCTCATCGGCTAAAGAATTTTATATCACTCTACCTCGTGCTCCTCATGAGGGCATATTAAGACACAAAGTCTACTATTCCGCTCATTAATGAGCACCCAGTCAAGTCAAGGCATTAAATCCTCATCTTTTAAGTATCACCCCCTCTGGTACCCCCTCATTTTGACCTGCCCCTCGATCTGACTGGCTCCCTAATACTGAATGCATGTAGGGGACCAGTCCTTCCCTCAAGTAATCCTCCCCCCCTCCCTCCATAAAATATTCTAGATACTTGCAGTTGCATGGTCTACTTGAGACGTCCCTGACATCGCCTTCGTGTGAGGAACCGGACGCTAATCCTCACTGTATTGTATTGTATTGCACCCAGTCTATTAACCTAATAAAGTGATCCCGTCACAAGGCATGACCTTTACCAGATCTTCTTATGATGCCTTTCAATTGGAGAAAGTTTTGGTTTTAGATGTAATTTTCCGTTCCATTTTCGGTATCTGGGTCAGTCGCCTCTTGAAAGCAGACACAATTTTATTTGTCAATTTATTTCGATAAGGTTTCGGGACCAAAGATACAATTCGAGCATAACATATTAAATAGGTAAAGGAAACATATTCGCGCCGGCAGGTTATATCGGTGTGAGCCCTGGTATTAGAACCCAGAACCTATGGACCAAGAAGTACCCGCTAATTAACGTTTTGTTCGTTGCTGTTATATCTACGAGTATATAATAATTATGCTGAATAAACTATCAGAATATTAGACATAACTTATTTAGCTTTCGGAACTAGCATTTGAAGCTCAGATGTAGGATATCATGTGTTAAGTTCAACTGACTCTTTTCTTCGGCTTTTAATTATGTCCATGATATGGTCGTTAGATGATATAAAAAGGTAAAGGTTTTGTGCCACATTCGTTACCGAACGTAGGCGCGGAGCTGATCCCGACTCTGAGCGATTGCAGCACACGGGTGACAGTCATTAATCTGGCGGTAAGGTCGCCAGCCCCACTCTATACAATCCAATTTGATAATTGGATCATATACGCAGACCTGTGGTAACCTTCGCAATCTCCTGAAGTAGTCGCCTACTACGTACTAATTGCTCCCAATTATCCGATCCACGAAGGGATGGTGAGCTTGGTTGGCCCGTTGTACATCCCGAGATTTTACTCTCTGATTGACTCGACCGGGAATCGAAACCCGGACCTCATGCGCAGATTCGACACATACTAGCCGACACGCTAACCGAATGAGACATGGAGACGTACTTAGATGATATACCGGACGTTAAACCGTAATTTGATTTGATTTGATTTGGAAATGTTGAGAATTTAGGAGCACATACGTCGAATGCCGGCCCCCTACCCCAGTAACTGCACAGAGAGAAGCAACTATGAGTCGACCAACAACGATAATGGTGGATACACCGTCATTGTAAGACATTTTAGTAACATTTCTATTAATCTTTCTACAAGGACGGATCTTTGCTATTTTATTTTCATGCACACATTCTGGCTCTTATTGTTGATCAACTCAACAAGTCGATCCCTTCATAAAGGCTTTGCTTATGCCACAAGCAAAAAATGATGGCCCTTAGTTCAAGGAAAGTATGACCTAAGGTGGTCTTGCCATCCTCAGTGACTGCGCTAGTCGGCTTCTATGCGAAACACGTTCAGCCTTCGGTTTGTCTATTCCAGAGCATCATGGATCCAACACGTGTAGAGTCATTATTAGACTACTCACAGAAATATTTAAAAGAAAATTAGATAAATAAACGTCGATGAGGACTTTGCGAAAATAGAGTTACTTTCGGCCATTGATGTTACTCTTACTATTGATATTACGCTTCTGGAGAAATATTGTTTTTTGGAATTTATTCAATTTTATAATGGACTCAGATATCAACATCCGGTGAAGGTTCTGTTGCTGTAGAAGCACAGGCCGTTCTTGTTCTTGAGTCTTCTGGTCCTTTACTCTCTGCAGCTACTATAATTTTTTCCTGTATTATTTTTACTTTCAGGCCTGCCTCAAGTCTTGTCTACAACGCAAGCTGGAGAAATATTGCGGATGTGTGGATGGTGAAGTGACGTCATCAGTGGCCGCCTACATACGTTGTTTTTCAACAAACTCCACGCAAGGTATTATTGAAGATTTGCTGCGCGTTTAACGCCAGTGTTACACCCCGATCGAGTATATGTGGATGAGCAAGTTATTAATAATTATAATAATAATAATAAAGGTCAAACGTCCGTTTTCTCATCTAGGGATGATGTCAGGGATGTAATCCCTGGATCTCGTCATCCCGTAGTGGCATCACTTAAGTTATAGGGCCTACGACTTATTTCAGTTATGATAAAGTAGTTGATGCTCTCAGATCACCTTTTAGATATTCGTGCTTATAAATTATTAGCGTTGGATAATTTATTATATAATGATTCGTGTCCACGAATAATAGTGTGGATTTTAAATATAATATTTTTAGAGATGGGAAAGAACCCGAACCGGTTCTTAAAGAACCGAACTCGAACCCTACTTTTGAAGAACTCGAACAGAATCGAACCCTAACTTTGAAGGTAAACAAAGAACCCGAACAAGAACCGAACCCACCTTGCAAAGAACCCGAACCCGAACTAGAAC
>JAQFZF010003828.1:0-11036 GCA_034695365.1 Enchytraeus norvegicus
CCCCCCCCCCCCCCCCTCTAGACCTCCTTTATTGACGCCCTCACTGTTCTGAGACATGTACAGTTACGAATGTGTTATATATAATGATAACTTCTGATTAAACGATTGACAGCCAGAAGGCAGGTCCAAGGCAGCAAACATTCTCATTTAATAGATCTAAGCTGTAATTCTGCTACAAATACGCACAACGTGGACAAGCCAGTTTAACACTAGAAGATCCAAGGGAGGCTCCAGGAGCCCACTAGTTGGTATTTTACTAATTACACGAAAACTACTAAGAATAGACTTATGGGATTTTTTTACATTGTCTATTACCAACTCTGACATATTATATATATATATATATAATATATATTTATAATATAGTGGCAAGGGTTAAATGTTTTATAGCTTTTGAAACATGTACAATTTTTAGAAGTGACCGGGGGTCTCATATATTAGTGTGCACTGGTAATTGCTATGCTGAAACAGAAAATGCAATATTAAAAAATTATAAAATGTAGTAAACGGGTGTTTTACTCAGGAACTGTATTTTTTGTTTTCACTTGTGAAAGACATTGAATTGTAACATTTATTGCCAATGTACCCTTTTGTAGTTTTAACACAAATATTAATATTTATAAGCCCTGAAATAAATGTCCCATGACTCCCACGACAGTCAGCAAATTACCCCAGAACCCTTGGCACGGGTGTGTAATCGGTGCCAGTAGGTAATGGAGAGTAAAGAGAAAATAGAAATAAAACAGAAACCAAGAAATCCAACATGGTAAACAAATGCGTTCTGCCATCTGTCGAATACACAAATACAAAAAAAAGATGACATCCTCTAGCCTCCTTGGTATCATCCCTGAATGGGGAAACGGCGTCACTAGGGGGTGCCGGGAGGAAGGGGGGGCGTGGCATGGTGTCACCCGCAGATCCTGGGGGGGGGGGGGTGACACCATCACCACACCGCACCGGGTGACACCAAACCTAGCGACGCCTCTGAGGCAACGGACGTTAGACCTGTTACTTAATTATTATATTATTAAAATTTGGCATTGGTCTAAAATGCATAACTTCAATTACGACAGTGTTTATGGGAAGTCAATGAAGTTTAATACGGCGGAGGTCATAAGATAGTGCTACAATTAACGAGCCTAAGTTACAGTTATTAGAATAATACCGGTTATTATTATTACAACACCTTACTTGACTGGTACGCCACTTGAATCAAGCGCATTCTGCAAAGTTTGTCAAATCCTCACAAGTAGCCTAACTTTCCCACACGCTTTATCTCACCCACAGATGATACAAGACTGCCCATTGTTGCAGCGTACCATGCTCTGCTATAGGCTACAGTGTGCCACTTGTCAACTGATAAAATAATCAGTAGTGTGGGTAGAAGTTAAAGCATTGACAAAAATCAAATTCACAAATTAGTTTGTAGTCGACTGCCGATCTAATCAAACTGAAACTGTTGTTAGGATTAGTATCGATTAATTAATTTGCTATAATTACTGAGATATGACAGTTCAAACAACTATAGATAGGCCTATGGCCGACGCTAGTCAACCCAATCAATAAATTGTACAGATAATAAAACATAACAGTGTAGGTCTAGACATTATTATACAATATACATAGGCTTTACGCTACACTTATTGATTCAATTTGATTGTGTTTTGATTGCTATACTGTAGTGTAGGCTAGTATAGGCCTATTGGGACAGATTTTTCACTGTAAAGGACTTGCTTAGCATTACTGTCTCAGAACAGATACAGCGGTATTAGAGAATTACGCTCAATCAGTAACAACAGACTGAAGAATGGCAACAATAAGGATTACAGATCACAGTGATACAGTGACGGAGACCAACTACAACAATGAACCTAAAAGCGACGGCGTTACCAACAAAAGCGTTACAAACTTGTACACTGACGAAATTAGGAAACCTATGTATATTAAATCAACAGCTAGATCCAACAGTGACAGTTCTAGTGACGCAAACATCAACAAAGAATCGACATATGACGTCATAAACACGTCAGCAAACTCTGCGTATGACGTCATCAACACGTCAGCAGCAACCTCTGGCAACTCGTCGTTGACTTCGGATTGTCATGACGTCACTACAACACGTCACAGAACTCAGCCGGTGACGTCACAGCCGCCTAACGGCGCGCTGTTGCTAGGTAGCGGTGATGACGTGTACACGACGAGGTACTGCATAGACCACGAGGGGCAGACCAATGGTCTCTGTGAGGAGGTCCTGTATGATGAGTGTGTGCCCTGCTGCCATCATTCCTCAAGGTCTGTTTAAGATTTTCCTCCTCAGATATTAACATTTTTATTATCGTCGATTTTATGAAGTTGCACCGTGTTTAACCAGCGTTATTCCCTGTTCTCGTTCAGCACTTGTGACAAGCATTAAGGTCCAGATGTTCAGAAGCTACTCTAATACCTTAGTAGATTAGCTGCCAAGAGCCACGTACGATGTGATAAGACGTGAAGTATATATTTAAAATATCAACTCGTTTGATAGGTAGGTTTGAGTGTGTTTAATGTCAAGGTTCAGCATAAGGCTTCTCTTCAAGACGGCTCAACACAATCGAGCACAGCCGTCACAAAGATTGGATGAAGCTTATTACAGCTTTACTCCGCACAAAGTGTCCTGCAGTCTATTACAGACCACCGAGTTGGTGATCAACTCGTTTGAAATATAACCTAGCGTTTTATTTATTTCAGATCCAAGGTATCAAAATGGGTGTGGGCGTTCCTGCGTAGCGAAGCATTCATCTACTTCCTGCACATCACTGCCATAGTGTTCGGGGTGGCCAAGGAGGCGGTGGGGGTGACTCGTCAGGACCCTTTCCTCACCATACTCCACACAGCCATAGAGACTGGGGCCACCTTTCTGCTCCTGGTCATCAGACTGGTGGGCGGCAGGAACAAGGAGCAGGTGGTGGCGGAGGCTATAGCTGATCTGGAGTATGTGGACCAGTCTGAGCCAGACACACATGTGAGGAAGGTAAAAGTCTATATAAACCTCCACACGGCATTCTCAGTGGTGCTTTTACTGATCTGTGTGGGGTGCTTCGTGCTGTTCATACAGATAGATGAGATGGGTTGGACACTGCTCACCAACAACTTCTGTATGATAACAACTAACGTGGTGTCTGGCCTGCTGTTCACTAGGGTCAGTCTAGCACTGGTGACTATTAGAGAGGATCAGTTCAAGGTGACTATATTCGAGTCTCTGGCGCTCATAGAAGACCTCAGCGAGGCAGTAGAGACAGACAGCGATCAGGGGAGGGCAGAGCGGGTGTTTTATCAATCTTTTGAAGATGAGATTGATAAAGATATAGAATTTATACTCGACAGTACTGGGGGCAAAATAAAATCAAGTAAACCGAAAGACAAGAGCAAAATGAAAGCAAAAGAAGCTTTGCAAGACAATTCAGAATCGGTCGGACCTAATCACATGGGCAAGGATTATAAACTTCAGGACACAACTGCCGATCATCATCAGGCAGGACATCATCATAAGGGCACAGACTCGAGGAATGAAGATCCAGATATGTGGTGGGTGAGTAACGACATCACCAGAATAAATGCTGTTGCTCCAAGCAAAGATATTCATCCTGGTCAAACTACAAATGTTCCGGTAGTGGAAGTGAAAACCTCAACCAATCTGAAATCAAAATCTGGATGGAGTATGATGGGAAAAACTAAGTCTGTCGATTTACAACCAAGTTCTAAAAATACTGAGAAAGTTGGAGTCGAAAATCGTCAGACAGCAGATCATGAAGCCGCTATAGCGGGTGATTATGATGAATTATCGCTAGAGAATTCTCAGAAAGACCAGACAGTTGAGAAACTATCGACAACTGTGACTGGAAGAGTAGAGATTTCTCAAGTAGGGGAAGGAGTGAGAAGAAGAACTTTTGAGGAGGTGGAGGAGCAAGCAAGGAGGTTCTTGGAGGCTGTGGAGGCGACTCCACTCTTCCATCAGCCCACACACATAGATGTGTACGGTCTGGAGAAAGAGAGAGTCCAGAACATAAGAGAGCTGCATCGTGAGAAGAGTGCGCCTGCTAATAACACCTATCTGTGAGAGTTAGAGTAGAGCGTTAGGTAGTTCAATCAATCAATCAATGAGTCAGTTAATCAATAAGTCAATCAATATAAAGCTGAAAAAAAAGTCCAGGGACACTGTCAGAGACGGACCCGGCTGTGACTCTATCCCATGGCCTCATGCTTATCAGGCAAAAGTGTGCGACTGAGTCAGCCATCCAATCGTGGCAATGAAGCAAATCAATCAATCCATGTCTATTTTCTACGACACATCCTAACATCATAAGCAGTGCTTTGGTACTGACCCGTGTCACCACCTAGCTTTTCAGATTGCATTTATAACCGAGTGACTCTGGACGAATAATTGATAAAGAGAAAGCTAAACATGTCCGTTTATTATGTTTATCGACGTCCCTGACATCATCCCTGAATGAGGATTATTATTATTATTTATTCTTCACATTATATTATGACAGACCTTCATATTTACAGGGTATAATAAAATAAAATCTGTTATTGAAATGAAACATTTATTTATATCAATTATATCAATTTTTATCAGACATTAGACATCCCTGATATCGTTGTCAGACGATGCAATGGACGTTGAACCCGTATTGCATTGTATTTGCAGTAAAAGTAGCAACAATCATGCCCATCAAAGAAAATACATTGCATTGTACTGCAAGTAATATTTGATGGATTAATTGTAGTTAAACTGCTATTGTGTAAAATATGACACCCACTCTTACTTCTGATACTGCATAATTAGCCTGCACCATTGAACGTTTGTTAAACAATACCTGCATTTGTATCTAGTGACAATGTCTTTTAAGTGCCTTTTACCCCGCATAATTATAATATATGATGACATACGGCCTAGCATATAATAATAATGTATACAAGCATTCTTGGTTATTGATGGATTTATTTCTATATATTAGGCAAATATTGAGTATGACATGTTAATATTGTACTGCACACATACATGTACACACACACAAACACAACCAGGCATACAGAATTCAACATCAGTTTCTTTGATATCAGGGACGTCTCATGTAATCAATCAGCCTGTCTATTTAAACTGAATGCGTACATACAAATACTGAGAAGAGAATATGGATAACACAATAGAAAAATACAAATACTGAGAAAATTGAGAGTTAATGAATACAATATAATATAACATGATACTGGTTTAACGTCCGGTTCAGCATCTTGAACATGATGATGTCAGAAAATAAATTCTTAATTAATATAATTTATGGAATTATTTTTAAGGTTCCATTCGCACACTGCCAGCCTGACCAATAACCACAGTCAATTATATGTAGATTCTATCAATAAGTATATGTTTAAGCAAAAGCAATGAAGAGTCAAGAAAGCTAGGATGCCAAAGACCACACCCATTTGACAGCTTGGACCATATGAAATTAATATAGTCAATAAGTATATTTAAATAGCGCCGCTCTACGATAAATGCCCCAGTAGTGCCAACATGGACAACGGAGGATAAAGTAGGGAAGGAATCAAAGAAACAGCTATGTAACTGCAACAGGACTATGCCCTGTAGCATAATATCAGCAGGGCATAATGATCCCAACTCAATGTTTAATGTTTAATACAGTATACCATGCCAATGCATCGCTATACTTTATCACGTCACATAATTATACAAAGTTACACCAATACAAAACATAATGCAAAACCTGTAAAAATGTCATTAGAGCAAAGGAAAAAAGTTAAAAACTAGAAATATTCAAAAGATAAAAATACAAAGTACATAGTAAATAGGGCCATAGCACAAGAGAATACAATGTTGAATATAATAATACAGTAGACAACTCAGTGGCGTAGCGAGGGGGGGGGGACGAGTGGGGCGAACCGCCCCAGGCGGCACGTGTCCTATGAGCAGCTTTTTGGAAAAAGGGGTGGTATTTTCTAAAATAGTTATGTCATTACACCTGGTGAGAATAGCTAGCATAAAAAAGATCAACTCCACCAAAAAAAATTTTGCCCCAGGCGGCACTCGCTACGCCACTGAGACAACATGCATGGTAAAATTGACAAAACAGTAAAACAAAGCATTAAATTGAAGCAGTACATGCACTTAAATATTTTCCTTTCTGTAAATAAAAAGTCTTTTTGAGTATTACAGGGAAATACATAACACCCTTTAATTGAGAGAAAGTACCTTTTATATGTGTAACGTAAAAAGTCTGTTTAATTATAATCTTTATGACGGTAATGCTCGATTGTATTGAGCCATCATGAAGAGAAGCCCTTCAGGCTTCTAAACCTTGACGTTAAACATACTCATACCTACCTCTTTTTAATTATGAAGGTAGTTGTTGCACTTGCGAAACACTTTTATAAATATCTTCTCAATATCTATCTATCCAGTGCTCTGCCACGTGGCAGGTCCATGGCAAAAATTCATACACACAATTAACTATCTCACTCTTTAATGAGCACACCATCGACCAACCCAATAAGTCCGTCTCATCACAACGGCTTTGCCTTTTCCACATCTAAAATGATGCCTTTGTTCAAGGAAAATATAGGTTCTGAGGTGGTTTTCCATTGCCTTTCCTCAGTATCTGCGTTAGTCTTCTCAATATATTGTAGTGTAATGTTTGTACTTATTTTTGCTGCTCTTGTGTATTTTTGTCACATATTGCGTTTGTCAGTATGAGAAATAAACGGATATTCTATCCTATTCTGTAATACTCTATATAATGGCTTGACGCGAACTCTAAATGAAATATGAAATTGACAATGCGATATCTATACAAAAATTGAATAATAATATAATCATTATAAAGTTTGTTGCAAGACTAGATTATCTAAAGCAGCATTTCTCAAACTCTACAGGGTCGCGACCTAATAAAAATATATAAGTTTAGTCGCGACCCACTAAGCTTTTTTATATGGACCTACTATAGGCTATTTAGTGTTTTCAAAATGATAAATGTCTAACTTGTAAGTCACACGAAATCAGGTGTACGTGAAAAATGTAACTTTTCATAGGCAATCGAAAACGAGATAGATCCTTGTAGACCAAAATAATTGTCTTAAAAAAAGTATTTTTTGAGACCTCAGCGACCCACTGGAAAGGAGTCGGCGACCCACTTGCGGGTCGCGACCCACAGCTTGAAGAACACTGATCTAAAGCTATGTGAGTTACAAGATATCTTGAATCAAGGAAACAGCAGTTCTTTGTCGACTAGCGAATATATAATATGTTCGGTTGTCATTATATTTGTCAAATTTACACAAACAAATTCACACATCTATTTCAATAATGTCGCCAGGCATTCTCCTGCCAGTTACCAAATAGCTCGTCACTGATGGGGCCTTTGTCGCGTGATTGGCTGATATGCCTCGGGTGGACGGAGAATATCCCAATTTAGCTATCGACACCTGACGTAGATTATAAGAGTAGCTCTCCACCCCCTCCCCTACTCCTGGACTCCTCCCTTCACTTTCACACATCACCCCACCCTCAGTTCTTACATCAGTCTCATCTTGCACGCAATTCTTCTGTTCCGCGTCTCCTATGGGACAGATTCTTCTCTCTGCTGCATTGTTGTCACCTCGCACTTCAACTTTCATAGTTGGCTCATTTTCCTGCCTCGACAGATGTAAACCTCTCCCCTGACTCAGTACCTCATTCCTTTCTCCCCCTCTCTCCATCTCTCTCGCTCGGATTCTCTTCAGTTTCTCTTCAGATCTCCTGACATCTTCCACTTCAATCCTCTCCCTGCTGTGGAGCCTCAGGATATTCTTAGTTCCAGCTTTACTCTCACCGCTGCCACGATTTCTCAAGTCCGTGGTTCTGGTCCCTGCACCACAGTCATCACTACAGACATTTCTCAGCTCATCTGACCCCCCTGGACTCACTATCAACATGTCGCTATGGTAACTATCCGATGTCAGCTTGTCGCTAAGGTAACTGTCTGACGGCAGCTTGTCGCTACGGTAACTATCTGATGTCAGCTTGTCGCTATGGTAGCTATCCGACGTCAGCTTATCACTGCGACAACTACGTGATGAATTCCTATTAGACAATAGAGATGAGGTGTTATGGACCCTGGCAACACTAACATGGCTACCATCAGCCAGCAGAGAATAATCTGACAGGCTAGCTCCGCCCAATGATCTATTAATAGAACGAACATCTAATGGGGAATTTTGGTCGGAATAACCTGACTTCAAGTTGCCAGCTAGAACCGATGATCTATTAATAGTAGTCTGGGAATTTTGTGTGGAATTATTTGATGGAATGCTACTGCTTCCTCCCATGGATCTATTTATAGAATAAATATCCAATCTGCTCCTATTATTAGAGCGAATATCGGATTTGGAGTTTCTTTGATTAGCAACTGACCTGTCTGATTTCTCACGTGTTAATCTGCCATGTTCACCAGGTAAGCCGCCATCACCGCTTCCATAGCTATACCTTCTATAAGCTTCTGGAACATTTCCATGGCGACTCACTAAATGTGCGGCTCTAATAAGGTAATCATCGCTACGGTAACCGTTGCCAGTTTGTTTATGATTACACGCACGAAGGTACTGATTGCTATTGCGATTAACATCACTATGGTAACCGCTTGGATTTTGGTTATCACGGTTACTATCGCTACGGTAATCAGAAGGATAACTGTCGGTAGGAATATGATCGCAATGGTAACCACTGGGATTAGGCCTACGACTACTGCAGTTATTATCACTATTGTAACTGATTGTACTACGGTTACCACGATTACTATCATTATGGTATCCACTTGGAAACCGGTTACCACGGTTGCTATCACTACGATAACCTTCAGAATCATACCCATTCCTACGCTGTTCTCTCCGGCCTGTGGCATAGAGTGCAAAATCAGAATTGTATCCATGGTTACGAGCTGGTTTCCCTGACAACATACTAACTGGTCTTCGATGGGACATCTTTACGGAATAAGTTCCGTCGTTACGGCGACGCAAAAGTGGTCTCTCACCGGGGCCCAATAGTAGACCCCTGTGAGCCATTGTTGAGACAAAATCTCCATATGGCATCACTTCTATACCATCACTAGAATGTTGTTGGTTATCTAACTTATCACCTGGTAGCAGATTCTCTTTATCTTCGGTAAGGGAAATTACTAAACGAATCTCTTTACCAAGTGAGGTTTCATATGTGCCAATATCTCGGCTCATTGTGGTGTTAACTTGATTTATTCTCATGGCATTGTGGAGTAAACTCTCATTTGGAACAACATTTTTTTCATCTTCCAGTCTTGACGTTTGGCCCACAGTATCTCCATTGACACTGCTTCGCTGACTATCATTGCACGGTGACGAGCGATTTTTGTAGATATTCGTTGATGTCGGATAACCTGTATCACGCAAAACTTTTGTCATATTTGAATTCTGATTCGTTGTGTTCTGTTCATCTCTGTAACTCAGAAGTTTCTCACCAGTTTTGTCACTATTTCCAGAAGTGGAAGCAGAGCATTTGCTGCCATATGGACTCCCACAGATTTCTCTCATTGACCCTGATGCCATAATAATACTGGAGCCAGTAATTCTACCAGGGTCCATTCTTACATCACTTCCACTACGTACCAGGGACGTCTCATTCTTCCTTTCTTTCCATGTCTCGCTCATCCTACGTGGTTGCTCCACTAGACTTTTCCTTCTACTCTTGCTTTCGAGTAGAGTTCGACCTTCAGCTCCACTGTCAGAAGGGTTTATTTCATTTGAAACATCCCTTTCTTTAGTAGGACCTTTCTCTTCAAAAATGCCATTATTTATACTCGCTAGTGGTGTAATTCCATCTGATCCACTTTGTAATGCGCTTCTTTCAAAGGACTCGGTCTTGTCTTTAGATCGACTCTCGACAAAATATTTTTCCGAGACAATTGCATTACTACTTGACTCACTAATAGAGAGACTTTCACATTCTCTCTGGTGATTATAATTCCCATCTACCAATTGACTAGAATCAAATGAGTTTTTATACGTGGAAGCAGCTTTTAAACCAGAACTGTCCTTTCTTAGATTTTGTAGATTGGTAATTGCTACACTAGTACCAGCTACATTAGTAGCAATAGTGGTAGTAGAAGAAATATGGTTAGATATAGAGGTAGAAGTATCAACAGAGGAGATATTATCGCAAACTGTGGTCTCAACTAGGGCCCTGGTTGTGAACACGTTAGCTGATACACCAGCTGCGGTACAGGTTTTATTAGATTGTGCTACGATAGACCTAACAGCATTAGTAGATGAAGTTAGATTAGTAATAGCATTTGTCTTTGAACTAATATTAGTAAAACAGTCCTTAGTATCGGTAACTGCTCGTCTAGCAGCAGAAATCATATTAGTTATCTCAGAATCTGCTTGAATATAATCTGCACTCTTGATGCTATGAGCAGACCTGACGTTTCTAGATAAAACCGGTGAAAAAGCACAGAAATCATCACTAGACCTATCAGATTTACTACTAGCATCTCCACACCCAGACGGCCCAATTAATCTGTCCACACATCTCGCCCTGTTAGGAGACCTCTCCAGCAACACAATACCTGGTTGAGACAACACTAAGCTGGGTGACTGGTTGTATTCGGATAATCCAGAATAAGCCAGCTTCTGGGTGGGAACTCCCACGGTTGATAGTGATGTTCTAATTGATTCTGTAGGTGTGGAAGGAACTGAAGTGGTAGGAACAGCCTCGCTTGATCTACTAACGGTAACTATAATGTTGAAATCAGTTGAATCGCTAATTGATAAATCTGTGAATACATTTCGCAAGTTTGATATTGTAGTAGGCCGCGACGTAGTTGCATGAGAATTTCCTGAAGTAGTAGTAGAATATGTTGAAATGGAGGTCATAGCAGATTGCGCAATGACAGAATGTCCGGAAGGATTGGTACGAAAGGCAGAATTAGCAGAACTAGTGACAGCACAATTATTCTCTACTGCAGGCATTG